>JAGXOD010001402.1:1400000-1405000 GCA_020368025.1 Brachyhypopomus occidentalis | reverse complement strand
ATTTGGCAACACAATCCATCTTTTTTGTCCTCTGTTCCCTGTCTGCTGAAGGAGTGTCTGCTCACTATCTGCTGTAGGAGTGGGCCCGCGCTCCAATCATGGAGTGACAGGATTTAACATGCTTGTCATTGGTTTAACGAGCGCATTACTGATTTAATATGTTCATTGCCAATTAAACATGCTCCTTTAAATGCTTGTTACTGATTTAATGTTCTCATTAGTGATTTAATATGCTTGTTACTGATTTAATGTTCTCATTACTGATTTAATGTTCTTATTACTGATGTATTATGCTCGTTACTGATTTGCCATGTTTGTTACTGATTTAGAATACTAATTACTGATTTCACATGTCGTTACTGATTTTATTGATGTAACATGCTAATTACTGATTTAACATGTTTGTTGCTGATTTAACATGCTAATTACTGATTTAACATGTTTGTTACTGATTTAAGGATAGTGTTTCACACAGTTAACACAGACACAGAAGTAATAATAATGATTATTACATTTACAATTATATATTTATAATTATTTAAAGTACATTTTAAAAGAGGGAAAAAACATTTACACACACAGTTGTCATTGCTATTTTCAGATAATCTGTGGTGTCCGTCAGTCTCTGGATTATGACATGATCAGAACTGTCATGAGCACTGATCACTGATACAGTGATGCTGGTTAAAGGACTGAAATGGTGTGTGGGCCGGAGGCAGGACCACACACCACACGGCACACGCCACACGCCACACGGCAGCTTAAACAGCTCTTTTTCTCATGCTTGCGATCAAGTAATTACCAGCAACGTCGGTGTGAGGGGAGTACGACTCCCACAGGAACCTGGGCTGACATACATGGAGAACAGCACATGGTGATCAAATCTACACAAAAGTATGAGAATTAACAGTGAGCTTCAGCAGTTTTACAGCGTGCAAATATTCAGGTTGTGGATTTCATCCTTGTCAGCTCTGGAAAGGTACATAATGTGTTCCAGTCAGTGCATTTGTTGAGTTCCTGTTTGTCTTAAATCACCACCCACCCACTCTGAAATACGATGATCTGAAAAGTGGCGATGTACTGCAACATACTGCCCTGACCCTGTTCCTCAGACGCTACACTCTCTCTGCTCCTCAGACGCTACTCTCCCTGCTCCTCAGACACTACACTCACCCTGCTCGTCAGATGCTACACTCACCCTGCTCCTCAGACACTACACTCACCCTGCTCGTCAGATGCTACACTCACCCTGCTCCTCAGATGCTACACTCACCCTGCTCCTCAGACGCTACTCACCCTGTTCCTCAGACGCTACACTCACCCTGCTCCTCAGACGCTACTCACCCTGTTCCTCAGACACTACACTCACCCTGCTCCTCAGATGCTACACTCACCCTGCTCCTCAGATGCTACTCACCCTGCTCCTCAGATGCTACACTCACCCTGCTCCTCAGACACTACTCACCCTGCTCCTCAGACACTACACTCACCCTGCTCCTCAGACACTACACTCACCCTGCTCCTCAGACACTACACTCACCCTGCTCCTCAGATGCTACACTCACCCTGCTCCTCAGACGCTACTCACCCTGTTCCTCAGACGCTACTCACCCTGCTCCTCAGACGCTACTCTCCCTGCTCCTCAGACGCTACTCACCCTGCTACTCAGACGCTACACTCTCCCTGCTCCTCAGACGCTACTCACCCTGCTCCTCAGACGCTACACTCTCTCTGCTCCTCAGACGCTACTCACCCTGCTCCTCAGACACTACACTCACCCTGCTCCTCAGATGCTACACTCACCCTGCTCCTCAGACACTACACTCACCCTGCTCCTCAGACACTACACTCACCCTGCTCCTCAGATGCTACACTCACCCTGCTCCTCAGACGCTACTCACCCTGTTCCTCAGACGCTACTCACCCTGCTCCTCAGACGCTACTCTCCCTGCTCCTCAGACGCTACTCACCCTGCTCCTCAGACACTACACTCACCCTGCTCCTCAGACGCTACTCACCCTGCTCCTCAGACGCTACTCACCCTGCTCCTCAGACGCTACACTCTCTCTGCTCCTCAGACGCTACTCACCCTGCTCCTCAGACACTACACTCACCCTGCTCCTCAGATGCTACACTCACCCTGCTCCTCAGACACTACACTCACCCTGCTCCTCAGACACTACACTCACCCTGCTCCTCAGATGCTACACTCACCCTGCTCCTCAGATGCTACACTCACCCTGCTCCTCAGACGCTACTCACCCTGTTCCTCAGACGCTACTCACCCTGCTCCTCAGACGCTACTCTCCCTGCTTCTCAGACGCTACACTCACCCTGCTCCTCAGACACTACACTCACCCTGCTCCTCAGACGCTACTCACCCTGCTCCTCAGACGCTACACTCTCTCTGCTCCTCAGACACTACTCACCCTGCTCCTCAGACACTACTCACCCTGCTCCTCAGACGCTACACTCACCCTGTGGTGTATCACCTTTACCTGCAGGAGGTTCTGTTCTCCAAGTTCCCCACATTGCCTTCCTGTATTTCACTCATTCTCTTTGTCAGTTGTTGATGCTCTGAATGATGGACTCACCTGGGACTTGGTTCTCAGATGGCTGAAGGACGGTTTGTGCGTGCGTGTGTGTGTGTGTACGCATGCATACGGCTTGTGGGTGTGTGTGGGCGACTGAGTGGGAGTCATGTGAACCTGACTCACAGTTCAGCCTGTTGTAGAGGCAAAACAACACAAACACAAGCACAGTTACAGCTACCAGTCTCCTCAGTCACATGACCAGTCTACTTCAAAACAAGTTCCTGTGCCACTATTCAATGCCAGTGCAGCCAAAAAGGAGATTTTCAAGTATGTCAACAGTTAAATCACCAGATTGGTGCTTATTACATGATCCTTGGTATGTGTGTAGAGGGTTTTTTTTTGTTTTTGGTTGGAAGGGTTGTTTTGTGTCAGATGAGCACAGCGATGGCACAGGATTGTGTGGGTGTATTTTGGCAAAAGGCCCATTGCGCCCTGAAGGCTTGTGAAAGTGCAGTGGTGGTGGGTCCTTCTCACACTGCTACTGACAGAACCGTCATAGTGGGAGAAGAGGAAATGTACGGAGATGTCGCCTTGTTTATGTACAGTGACACAAGCAGCGTGACAGAAGTGGCATGAGTGTGTTACCGGTCTGCACTGCTGATCCATTTTCATGCGAACGTCTGCCCATGCAAACATCCAAACCCATAATTCACCATTCCGCAAATAATACATTTAATAAATTGTAAATGATCTTTATTGCTGCTCCGTTTTCGTGGATCAGGACTTTATTTAAAACTGATCTTTGCACCGCTTGGTGCCGATTCATTTGCGCAGCAGCATTTCAGAAGCAGAACGCTGCTCTGAATGGAGTTAGTCATCATCTGGATCTAGAGGCTTTGTCACATCATGACCTTGATTGGCATGGAACGGCAGGTCTTGCTGAAAGATTACTCCCGAAACCATGACAACCGAAGGGGGTGTAAATGATGGAGTATAACTCAGAAGGACAAACATTCACTTACAAGCTGCACTGTTAAACCTGAAGTGCCGTGAGCATACCTTCACACTCGCCCACACTGGACGGGGAAGGTCTGCACACCTCTGGTAAAATGGCAGGTTCTTGTGATGTAGAAAATGAAACCAAAATAAATGGTCAGAAGCATTTCTGCTTTTCTTGAGGAATTGCAATTAATACATTTCAGTGAAAAACAAAAAGAATCATATTCAGGCAAACTAAGCTTAGCTGGAGCGCCTTCTAATTTTAGCATTCAGTCAAGTCAGTTTGGCACAACTTAGAGTTAGAATACTTTTTCAACGAAGAATGGCAAAACATTACTGTCAGCTTGGCAGGTATCGCTGATGCAGCGCCCTCTACAGGTCACCACTAAGATCTGCAGTTGGATTAGATCTGGGCCCTGGCCAGGCCTTGCCACAATCTTTTTTTGGTAAAGCCGTTGCTTTGTTGATTTGGTGGGGGACTTCGGGTTATACATTGTAAGTATTTCAGCAGAAGCCTTTAAAGTTTTGGGTCGTTTTGGGTTATTTGGAGCTGTTCATGATTCTGTCCACCTTGATGAAAACCTCAGTTCAGGGTGCATACAAGTCCCAACACATAATGCTGCCACAACCATGCTTCACCATAGGGTGGTGTCCTCCACCAAGGGGTGTCCTCCACCAGGGGGTTATCATCCACCAAGGGGTGTCCTCCACCAGGGTTAGGGTTAACTCTGTATCTCAGACAAAAATTCAACAGATCAGTGTCCCACATCGATGCACTGCTGTAGTTTAGTACTGTAGTTCAGTGCTGTAGTTCATTGCTGTAGTTTAGTGCTGTAGTTCAGTGCTGTAGTTTAGTGCTGTAGTTCAGTGCTGTAGTTTAGTACTGTAGTTCAGTGCTGTAGTTCAGTGCTGTAGTTTAGTGCTGTAGTTCAGTACTGTAGTTCAGTGCTGTAGTTCAGTACTGTAGTTCAGTGCTGTAGTTTAGTACTGTAGTTCAGTGCTGTAGTTTAGTGCTGTAGTTCAGTACTGTAGTTTAGTACTGTAGTTCAGTGCTGTAGTTTAGTGCTGTAGTTTAGTACTGTAGTTCAGTGCTGTAGTTTAGTGCTGTAGTTCAGTACTGTAGTTTAGTACTGTAGTTCAGTGCTGTAGTTTAGTGCTGTAGTTTAGTACTGTAGTTCAGTGCTGTAGTTTAGTGCTGTAGTTTAGTGCTGTAGTTCAGTGCTGTAGTTTAGTGCTGTAGTTCAGTACTGTAGTTTAGTACTGTAGTTCAGTGCTGTAGTTTAGTGCTATAGTTTAGTACTGTAGTTAAGTGCTGTAGTTTAGTGCTGTAGTTTAGTACTGTAGTTCAGTACTGTAGTTTAGTACTGTAGTTCAGTGCTGTAGTTTAGTGCTGTAGTTTAGTACTGTAGTTTAGTGCTGTAGTTCAGTGTTGTAGTTTAGTACTGTAGTTCAGTGCTGTAGTTTAGT
>JAGXOD010001402.1:1362500-1395000 GCA_020368025.1 Brachyhypopomus occidentalis | reverse complement strand
AACATTTGTGTTTTTTCCATCATGTGATGATGCGAATGCAGGTAATCTCCCCCTGGGCCTGTTTGACTGCTCTGCACTCGGCTTAGTGTCCTTGCTACTGCTGAGTCTCTGTACCTTAAAGCTGCACAGACCCACGAATCTTCAGATCAATATTTCCCAGAACTGCACTGAATGTATCATTTGTGCGTTGGCCCTTAATCATGCCTTATTCCTCACAACCAGCTGAAGCTGAGCCAGAATATGAGCTAACAAATAAATAACTCAATAATGATTTTATGATGAAAAAAATACTAGTAAAATAACTAATCATATTTCAAACTGTAACTTTAGGATATAAATGTCTATTTGTGACTGTAAATTAACATTTTGATATGAAAACAGGAAGAGGTGTGACAAACGTTAAATTTTTAGAAGTCTTTAAAAGATCATCTTCAAAATGCAACATGAAATGTGCAGGTAATATTTTGAGGCAACGACCTTAAATGATCAACCTTTAATGATTTGTCTTCTGTCTTCAACGAGGAAAGAGAGAGAGAGTGAGAAAGAGAAAGAGAACGCATCATTCACTTATTGAAAATCTCTTTCCCACGGCTGGGACTCCGTGTATGTGTGTGTGTGCGTGTACGCGCGTGTGTGAGTGTGAGAGTCTGTATGTGCATGTGAATTTGTATATTTGTATTTGTGTGTTTGTGTGTGTGCGTGTGTGTGTGTGTAAATTTAAAAACTAAAATGTTTGTCTGAATAATTATCCTTAACACAAGAGTAGAATTATTCCCCTTCTAATGCATTTCCCCTGTCTCTGTTTAGCTTGCGCGTGAGTGTGTGTGAGTATGCTTCTGTGCGAGGTTGTGAAGGTTACTAGTAAAATGTGTTCATTACAGATGACTGATCACCTATTAAAATGTATCTGTAACCTAATCCACAAGGTGTCGATATTAAAGTAACCTAATCTGATTATGTCCCATTACTTATAGATTCCTTTAACCTATTAATTGCGGAAGTGTTTCATGACACCTGTCTCTTACAGCACAGCCATAAAAGACACCCACACGCTTCCATAATATCCTGTACCTGCAGAATCGCGAACGACTCAGCAGATGTGTAAAACGTGCTCCCAACGTGATCCTTCACCAGAACACCAGCATAGCTGAGGGTCTGGATACAGAATATCCGGTCCTGTCCAAGTACCTCCACCACCGTAAACCGACCTGATGCGGAATGATTTTACATTGCGTACCTGTGGCTGGAATATAACTACCTTGTTGGACCATTTTAGAATCAAAACTCTTGTGGGGTTTGAGAGCATGCACTCGTTACTGAAAACATTTGAGGAAGACATTTCTGTAGAAATCGTGTAGCATTCAGTTGAGAATCATGAAAAGCCCGTTGAATTCCACTTTCTTTATTCCCACATATTATAACTAGAGTGTAATCCGATCATCCGATCATGACTGTGTGTTGTTTAAACTACAGTGTCCTAAACCGCGATTTATCGTCGACTAAACACAAAAGCAACTTTTACTTAACATGTATAATGTCATATGAAACAAATAGCGTATCCACGGAAAACAAACCTCATGTTAATGTTGAAAACCTCCCGCGCTTACCGTAAACAAATGTTAATGATCAGCAAAACTGGAAGCGCTTAAAATTGCGTCGGACGCGTTGCTGAAAGCAACAGCAAAAAAGAGGCCTGAATCGCACCAGACAGATGTCACAAATACACGTGTGATTTGATTCCAGCCGCATGTTGTACATTTTAAACCTTTAAATAAACGTATACGCTACATGCTATACTGACGGTCTTACAGGGCGACAACAGTCATGGGAACTGGTCAAACGACCAGAATCATTTAAACAGGAGTAAGGGTCCTTGTTAAGTTGTAGTCCTGTTATTACCATACTTAGTAAATGTAGGCTATGTATGTTCCTGTAACTAGCGGAACACGGTTAACGTCATTTTTATCCTGATTATGTAACGACGTTACTTCCCAACTCTTTACTGCCCACCCTATGACCTCATTTTATTTGAGATACCATCGCATTTAGCATGTCTGTTCTTAGATGTTATTGTAATCATCATAATTAACTAACTGCATAAAAGGCAGGTTTCAGGGCTTCTTTGAGGACATGATCATTTTCAGCAAGTGATATGTAATGCACTAACGTGCTCTTATGAATAAATGTACAATATGAATACAATATAAAATGTGTAGGGTAGTCTATAGTTATGTCTCTTGACTCTGTAAGTCTGTGGATATTACGTTATATGTGCGTGTTAAAGATTTTGCTCAAATGTACCTCTACATTTGAGTAATATAAGCTTTTGAAAAGGATCCATCGAGCTTGAACACTTTTATGCAATTTCTAAACACCAAAGCTTTTAATTTGTGCTCAAACGGAGTTGAGCCTGCGCAGTAAGTCTGTTGGCCTGTATCTTGCTTTACATGAATGCATTCCCAGAAACAAGAGACTCATACTGCTGTTGCTAGGTGCTGACTAGCACATGTAGTGGCAGTGTGTGGGCGTCCCACTCTTATGCATTGTGATTCAGCCTCGCTTACAGAAAATACGGCTGATATGTGTCTGTTAGAATCATCCTGATGGGCAGTGCTTCACAGCTATGCACACACACATACGTGTATGCATGCACACACCCACACACACACACACACACACAAACACACACACGCATGCACACAAAATAGAATTCAAGCATGAAATCACACACACAGATACAAACACAAAATCACATGCATGCATACACATACATACACGCACACACGCACACACACACACACACACACAAAAAAACATTCAATGGTGAAATTTAGTCATTTAGTCCAACTTCTGCAAGGACTGTAAGTCTGTCTTGTAATCGCTGTGTTTTCATGTCTGATCCTGATGGTGGCAGCAGAGAGCCGCTGGGAAGATGAGCGCAGATTTACTGTCAAACTGCAATTATGGAATCTGCTGAATACTGTATATAATTAGGTAGTTGCACATGTCATTTCATCATATATCACTATACAAAGTAGTAAAGATCAACACTGGTAGTAAATTTAAATACTCATTAAAGATTCTTGTTGGTATTACAGTCTGCAGCAAACCTCAAACACCAGATTTGACAAAGTAGAAATGGAGTTCAGCTTAGCTGGAGTAGAAATGTATAGAAATCAGATTTCCAATTGCTCAGGACCATCTCTTCACTCTCTGGACAAGCGCAGATGCGGAGATCAGGGCGAGGAGGCTCGCGGTCTCGCCCCAGGTGTCCGTGTCGCGTGAGAGAGCCGAGTCGATCCAGCGCTACTCACGCTCCGCGCTGACGTACACACAAGGCTGGTGGTTTATGGCTGTTTCTGAAGTCACGGAGCAGGATGGTTGATTTATCTCATGTAGACAGGCTCGCTGTGTGTCTGCCTGCCAAGTCTTATCCACACACATTGAACAATCAGATGGGCAGGGAGACTTATAGCGAGAGCTGATACGATAACCCTGAGCTCCAGACAACTGAAGTTTTCTCTACCTTCTGCCGCCATTACTGGTCTTTGTTAAGTTCAGCAGAAATTACATGATTTTTGGATTTATTTGTTTTTTTATATGACATGATTTTCTTAAATAGGTTTATGACATCTGGCAATGAAGGTTGTATGTTGTGAAACAAACAAAAAGGATATTGAAAATGTTGCTACAGGCTGGGAGCCTTGGCACTGCAAGTGACTGCTGTCATGCTAAGACATGTAGCTTTATGGGGTATTCAAAGTATCACCATTTGAGGGGGTGTTCAAAGTATCAGCAGTTGTGCAGCATTTTTCATTGGCTCCCAGTATATATTGTAAATGAAGAATGTTGAGCTCCGTGTGCTGAGGTCAGGCCATTTGGCCTCAGTCTGAAGATCCTTCTGCTCTTATTCAAACCAGATTGGCTTTGCTGAGACACTTCCTGTGGTGCGTTGATGGGTCTTTGTCTCCTCGACGTTTGATGATCTCACGCTGTGATTCATAGATCTGATGCTGTGTTTGATGGAAGTGCATTCCAGACCTGAAGGATGAGTTCCTATTTCCCATTTCCTGCTGCACACATCATCAGTGATCTGGGATTTATCATCTTACACTACATGTTTAACCCCTTCTGTTTTGAGGATGCATTCACAGGCATAATTCAAAGCCATTGATCCATTGAAGTTCAAATAAAAGCAGACCATTCCTGTGATACAAGCCAAGTATGGACAGATCTTCCAAACCTCACCCTTCTTCATTTTCTTTCTTTCTTTCATTTTTGTTTTTAGATTATTTAAGTTAGCGCAGTTGCCTGATTAAGTGGACATGAAGATCAGTCATTCAGATTATCTTGTTTCCCTGCAGCCCATTTGAGCCAGTATCTTACAGAACTAATCAAAGCTGTGCCTTGGAGGGCAGTGCTGAAGTGGACAGCTCCTCATAATAGCTACTGTAGACTGTTATCACTCAAGAGTAAATGCTAAATATCCAGCTAAGGTATTAGAAAATAAAATCACGCAGGGATTCATTCATCTTGTTGTGACGTTATCTGTGTAGGGGTTGGGGCCTATCATATGAGCTACTTCACCACATCTCCTGTCTTTGAATGAATATGGCGAACAGTCGCCTCTCCTCGGGGAGAAGGCCTTGTCGTGTGTACAGGTGCTGTTCACAGTTTGCTGTGAGTCACAAATCCGTGTTTACATCATTCCCCTCTAGTCCAGAGTCAGCGTTCTGTAACAGTCAAGAGCAAACCGCTAATATTTGCTCACGGTCCACAGGGAGTCTTTAGAGGAAGGCAACCATATAAACTTGATATTTCGGAGTTGCACGTGTCACAGCATTGTTAACTGTTAGAGTTAGAAATCGAGGGGTCATTTTTGTCAAATAACAGGCATTTGACGGAAACGAACTTCGATTGTTAGGAAACTGAAACCAATTTGAACTGGAAATGAGAATTTAATAAAAACGTCACATGGTGACAATAATTTGTAATAATACGATTTTCTGTAATTCACTGAAATGTCATCCGATTTTGATTCTTAGCGATTTCTTTTCAGTAATCTCTGTTATCGTTTGACAAGACTGAAGTGAATCTAAAGGGAAAGCTACTTTCTGCTTAAGAACATCCTGCCTCGTCAGCGACCGATTTGACGGCTCTCCAAGGACTGCCCCGCGGCGCATGTGGACCTGGTTTAAAGGTGTTAGGGCGCTGTAAAAGTGTCATCAGCGAGGACTGAAATACGGCGCAACGCGTCTTTGATCATACATGAGTCAAAGCTGGACCTGATCGGTTAGTCAGGACACCAGTCAGACCTCCGCTTCCTTTCGTTGAAAGGCGCAGTACATAGGGAGAGAACCCCTGTGATGAGAGCTTCCATTGGCGGCGGACAAGATAAATAACTGATGCACCTCTTGTCACGACCCCTTCTAAGATTTTAAACGTTTTCAAACAAGCAATTTACTTTTCATTTTGAGTTAAATGTGATTCGCCTTGAATAAATCTGTTTTAATACAAAAATATCATTAAAATACAACACATTTTAAGTAACTAATTAGGCAATGAAGTTAATAACTAAATAATACATAGAAGTTTGTGTAATAACTTGTATGTAAATATATGTATGAGCCATGTAAATATGTTTATTTTTGAAATTACAAGAATCATGATCATTTAAACAAAGCATTGCTGGCACTAATTCTTGACAGGTTTATCAAGCGTATTCCTTGCAGTACGGTGTCACGTATAGTGTAACCTGAGACACCTTGATAGTCGACCAATCAGAGAGTCTAAATGACAGTTTCATCGTAAGCCAACGGATAAAAAGTAGGAGAGTCGTTTTGCGCTACATAACAGAGGCTACAGTTGGTGATGGCCCAGTGTCATTCTTCTTTATTTTTTATTAAGACACGAAACTAAGAATTCAACATAAATGGCGTTTGTTGCGTATCTGTGAGATCTTACTCAGCTGAAATGCAGGAATCCATGCACTCCCCTCCTTCACCAGAGGACAGTGTAGAGACAAGTGAAGAGGACACCGAACTACTAAACAGAAACTTGGAGAGGAAAAAGAGAGTATGCAGTGATCGCGGTCCACTGTCGATTAAACGGAGCAAAAAGACTTGTCCTATTAGCATCCAGTCATACCAAGAACTGCAAAACCAGAGAGTGATCGCAAACGTCAGAGAAAGGCAAAGAACTCAGTCACTCAATGACGCTTTTGCATCTTTGCGGAAAATTATCCCAACTTTGCCCTCTGACAAACTGAGTAAGATTCAAACTCTAAAGCTCGCCTCGAGGTACATCGATTTTCTTTGTCAAGTACTTCAGAGTGACAACATGGACAACAAGATGACGAGCTGCAGCTACGTTGCGCACGAGCGCCTAAGTTATGCATTTTCCGTTTGGAGAATGGAAGGCGCGTGGTCTATGACCTCGTCTAACTAGCGTCAGTGACAGGTGGACGTTAACGAAACTGTCATAGAGAACGTGTCCTCCATGGTGCGTCCGCGGAGTGCAACTGTATTTTGGGTGAGGAGTCTCTAGCGAACTACAATGATGGCAACGCGGATGCGTAATTACGCACGCAATAGCACCAGCACAGCTTATTCTGACGCAACGCAAGGCGACGAACTTGGTATGTATAAAGGTTTAAGAATTAAGATCAGTTCCTGGGAGATGCAGTCACTTGAACTTGAGAGGCTTTGACTGTGAAAGGGAGAAAGTTGAAAGATATCAACATGTCAAGGAAAACTTTAAAGCTACGCATTGGTGAGTTGCGCAACTCTGGAACCAAGTTATGCTGACAAAGAATAAAAATATTTGAACTTGCTTCATGGAAAAAGGCAAAAGGAATCCGACGTGCAACAAGGCAACAGACACCTGCTAATGTTTCTTTTATGGGTAATGGGAAAATCGCTACCCTTAATAAGTAAACGCTGTAGACCTTTGCAGGGTTGAGCAAGCCACAAAGTTAGCAAATGAAGTCATGTAGATCATGGTATATTGTCCGTTTCGCAATCCAGATCATTTTTTTAGATTTCATCTTTCTTTACATTTCTTAAGTCATTACCGTTGTCTGCATTTATGTCCGAGTTTATATGCGTGTATATTTTAAGAATACATTTCCAAAAAAGAGGAATGCTGTACATGTATAGAATAGCACGATTTATGAGAAAACTGTGATTCAAAATGAGCTTTTAGTGCCGTTTTATTTGCAGTATTTTTAAGTGAATAACATGCATCACTTTTTTCTGTCCTTTTATGCAGTAATCTTTATATTCATGCTCGACTGTGAAATCAATATCAAAATATACTGATCTGTTTGTTAAACCAACTGCCCATTACAGCCCCCATGCTTACTGGAGTCACAGATCATACTCAACATTTCCCATGAATGCATTTTATCACCTTGGCTATATATCCAAATATATGGAGATTTAGTAACTGGTCATGAGCAGTGGGCAAGTTGTACTGATTGTGTGTAAAACTTCCCACTTAGATGGTTATAAGCAACAATACAGGCAGTAGATGACAGCTGTGTTTAAACAGGTGAACATACTTGACTGTCATTTAACCAGAAATCATTCAATATAAATATTAATATTAATATAAATTATACTCAATGTTCTCTCTATGTCAAGATTTACATGAACATTCACCATTAAAATGTTTGAAGGCTTCATATTCACGATATATTTTCTTTCATATATAAATCTGCTATGAACAGAACATTAAGTGTAGTCATGTGTTTCATGTGAGAAATGTAGAAAAGAACCGGGAAGAGTCCCCAAACCTGGGGGAGGACACACACTGGGGGAGGACACACCCTGGGGGGAGGACACACCCCGGGGGGAGGACACACACTGGGGGAGGACACACCCCGGGGGGAGGACACACACTGGGGGAGGACACACCCCGGGGGGAGGACACACACTGGGGGAGGACATACTACCCAATGTTTACTGTACAAGTAAAAGCAAAATAAAATCTAAATAAAAATAGAACCTGTTGAACAATAATTTAAAAATATATTAATAAACAATAAACATACAAATGGAATTGTAAAAATCACATTATAAAGGAATGAAATAAAAATAGGAATGAGTTCAAATTATGGTATAACACATATTTACAGAAGAAAGACCATCAGCAAAGAACAACGGACAAGTTCAAATGTAAACGGTGTGATGAGTTTATGTTCATGACCAGGTCGTCTGGAGTCCCTCAGGTCAAAGTGAGCCAAGCTTGAGCTCAGCTCTGGACTTCAAACTCAATATACCTACGTAATCATGCATGCTGTAATAAACATGATATTACCATTCAAGTGTCATGCGTTGGGGTTTTCACAATAAACAAGTGGCTGTCCTGTTTTGATTGTCTTGTTGAGGCTGTCCTGTTTCGATTGTCCTGTTGTTTTGCTCTGGTCGAATGTCGACGCTGTTGACAACGATATGGAGCTCAGTTGAACCCGCCCCACGGCTTGTCCAGAAGGTGATGTTTTCCAGTGTGATGTCAGCGTGGAACGTTCGGGTGTGGCGTCAATATGGAACGTTCGGGTGTGATGTCAGCGTGGAATGTTCGGGTGTGACGTCAGCGTGGAACGTTCGGGTGTGACGTCAGCGTGGAATGTTCGGGTGTGATGTCAGCGTGGAACGTTCAGGTGTGACGTCAACGTGGAATGTTCGGGTGTGATGTCAGCGTGGAACGTTCAGGTGTGACGTCAGCGTGGAATGTTCGGGTGTGACGTCAGCGTGGAACGTTCGGGTGTGACGTCAGCGTGGAATGTTCGGGTGTGATGTCAGCGTGGAACGTTCAGGTGTGACGTCAACGTGGAACGTTCGGGTGTGATGTCAGCGTGGAATGTTCAGGTGTGACGTTAGCGTGGAACATTTGGGTGTGACGTCAGAGTGGAACGTTCGGGTGTGATGTCAGCGTGGAACGTTTGGGTGTGACGTCAGAGTGGAACGTTCGGGTGTGATGTCAGCGTGGAACGTTCGGGTGTGATGTCAGCGTGGCTTCCCTCCAATCACCTCAAGTCTTTCAGTTTACAGGTCTTTTCTGACAGCACAAGAACAACTTCACAAGATTGCGTTTTTTAAAATACTGGTGCAGAACAGGAGGCAAACCCATGCTTTGGTTAGATCAACTATGTTTCTTCTTTTTCATTTCAGTTAAATCTAGAGAGCATTCAATCTTTGCGAGGCACATGCCAGTTAAAACCAGTACTGGAGACACGTGTCTGTGGTGAAGCTACATCTACTGACTGCTGGGCTGCTTTATAAACCACCTAGTGATGGTCACTTCTTCTGTTTTACTGGCAACTACTGTCTGAAGCATTTGTATAGCACATTATTTAGGAAAAGGAAAGTCATTTTCAGACACTGTTGGGGTTTGACTGAGCAGTCTACACAGTCTACACCACAGTCCAAGTAGACATGCTGAAAAAGTTTTTTTTTTTTATCACATGTAAGACTGTTTGCTTTCCAGCGAGTGGTTCCCTCTGCAGGGGAGGTGAAGTAAGTTCCTCTCGTTTTGAAAACACTGATTATAGTTCAGTTTCCTCAGATGTCTTCTTAAAATCCACAAGCTTGTGATGAAGGCACACTCGTGGTCAAAACCACTTCATAACAGTAGATATGTTAATGAGGCAGTGCGCCACCTTGTGGCCAAAATGATCTCACTCGTCTGCAGTGCCTGTACTTCACTACAATGGTCAATGGGCAAGAAGTGCACAAAAAGGATGTAATGTTTCCAGCTTTGAACCTGTGCTTCTCACACCACTGCGTTTCTCTATAACTTCCCTCTCTCTCTCTCTCTCTCTCTCTCTCTCTCTCTCTCTCTCTCTCCTCTCTCTCTCTCTCTGAATGGTACACTGGCTGTAAATATTGACCTACAGACTGCTGGTCAGTTATGGTCACCATCAGAGGCGTCACCAATAAACATCTCGAGTTTCTGCAACTTGTACGTGTGGCGTATGGCCTCAGTACCAGGGGGCTATCTGCACCTAACCATTCCTGTCAGGCTCGTGCCCTCATGCCCCCTCTCTCAGCCCGCCGGGGGGCCTAATGCCGCCCTCAGCCAGCGGAGGCAAAAAGAAACACACAGAGATCCTGAGGACCTCGCCAGTGTAGCAGGTGGACCTGGAGCTCGTCTCTCTCGCTCTTACAGAGGACCTTCTTCTTCCATCGGCTCTTCCTCAGTCCTGCAAGAGAAACCAGGTCAGTCACCTGCGGCATCTTTCTGAGCTCCCAGACACACTGCCAACACACATCTACACACTACCAACACACACCTACACACCTGCCAACACACACCTACACACTACCAACACACACCTACACACCTGCCAACACACACCTACACACCTGCCAACACACACCTACACACCTGCCAACACACACCTACACACCTGCCAACACACACCTACACACCTGCCAACACACACCTACACACTACCAACACACACCTACACACCTGCCAACACACACCTACACACCTGCCAACACACACCTACACACCTGCCAACACACACACACCTACACACCTGCCAACACACACCTATACACTACCAACACACACCTACACACTACCAACACACACCTACACACCTGCAACACACACCTACACCTGCCAACACACACCTACACACCTGCCAACACACACCTACACACTACCAACACACATCTACACACTACCAACACACACCTACACACCTGCCAACACACACACCTACACACTGCCAACACACACCTACACACTACCAACACACACCTACACACCTGCCAACACACATCTACACACTGCCAACACACACCTACACACATGCCAACACACATCTACACACTACCAACACACATCTACACACTACCAACACACACCTACACACCTGCCAACACACACCTACACACTGCCAACACACACCTACACACTACCAACACACACCTACACACCTGCCAACACACATCTACACACTGCCAACACACACCTACACACCTGCCAACACACACCTACACACTACCAACACACACCTACACACTGCCAACACACACCTACACACTACCAACACACACCTACACACTACCAACACACACCTACACACCTGCCAACACACACCTACACACCTGCCAACACACACCTACACACTACCAACACACACACTACCAACACACACCTACACACTACCAACACACACTGCCAACACACACCTACACACTGCCAACACACACCTACACACTACCAACACACACCTACACACCTGCCAACACACACCTACACACTACCAACTCACACACCTACACACCTGCCAACACACACCTACACACTACCAACACACACCTACACACCTGCCAACACACACCTACACACTGCCAACACACACCTACACACCACCAACACCAACACCTACACACTACCAACACACACCTACCAACACACACCTACACACTGCCAACACACACCTACACACTGCCAACACACACCTACACACTACCAACACACACCTACACACTACCAACACACACCTACACACCCGCCAACACACACCTACACACTGCCAACACACATCTACACACTGCCAACACACACCTACACACTACCAACACACACCTACACACCTGCCAACACACACCTACACACTACCAACACACACCTACACACCTGCCAACACACACCTACACACTACCAACACACACCTACACACCTGCCAACACACACCTACACACTACCAACACACACCTACACACCGACCTCCAGTACTTACCTAAACACACACACACACACACACACACACCATGCACAAGCACACGCACACACACACACGCATAAACGTGCACACACACAAACACATGCACACACACATTTGTCCTCTGTTTATTTTATAGGCTATTATAGACAGTGTTTGAACCATAGTAGTGTAGTTTAAGATACTGCTATTGTATTTTGGATTAATTGCTGGTCAGGGAATTTGCATAGCACTTACTCTGGATTTCCAGAACTTTCTCCATGGAGCTCACAGCATTTACATTAGGCACCTGCTTAAGGACCTCCGGTGAGAATGGATCCAGCTTCATCAAACACACACACACAAGTTAAACAAAACATACACTTTCTTCAGTTCCCACTCAAACGCTATTGGCTGGGTGTTAACAACATCATCATAACCCACTGGGAGGACAGACAGCTCTGTGGTGGAGCAGCAAACAAAGCTGTGACCCTCCCTCCCTCCTCTCTCTCCCCCTCTCCCTCCCTCCTCTCTCTCTCTCTCTCTCCCCCCTCCCCCTCTCTCTCTCCCTCTCTCTCCCTCTCTCCCCCCTCTCTCTGCCCTCCTCTCTCTCCCCCCTCTCTCTGCCCTCCTCTCTCTGCCCTCCTCTCTCTCTCCCTCCTCTCTCCCTCCTCTCTCCCCCTCTCTCTCCCTCCTCTCTCCCTCCTCTCCCTCCTCTCTCTCTCTCCCCCTCTCTCTCCCTCCTCTCCCTCCTCTCTCTCCCCCTCTCCTCTCACCTTCTTTCCCAGAAGCGCAGATACGCAGGCTTCCGAGGCATCACATATGGCTCTGAGGTCATGACCTCCTTCCAGTGCCAGGATGACCCGGCCGTCAGCCAGACCCATCAGCTGTTTGGTGAGATAACCGAAACCTGCAGGACAAGTATTAGTAAAGGCGTAGAAGGGACAAGTTAGTGAGACACTGTTCACGTCAGACTCCTCCCCCATGGCCACTTCAGACTCCTCCCCCTGTCCACTTCAGACCCGTGACCCATGTCCAGTGCAGACTCCCCCCCTGTCCAGTTCAGACTCCTCCCCCATGTCCACTTCTGACTCCTCCCCTGTGTAGAGTTCAGACTCCTCCCCTGTGTAGAGTTCAGACTCCTCCCCTGTGCTTTAGTCTATGTTTAGTATTTCCTTTAGTTCACTGTTTGCAAACCAACGTGGTCAAAATCAGAAGCACACTGAACGTGAAATAAAAGCAGTGGATTCATTTCATATGATTCAACACACACTGCACACATTACCTAAAAGTCTTGTTTCAAATATATATATATTTACAATGAATCAATTAAACATTAATGCATTAACAAAATAACAACAAAAAATCAGTACAACGTAACATATTACTATTATTATTACTCCTACTATTATTAGTAGTATATCTACTATTATTCCTATTGCTACACTGTGCTGTTGCTTAGCTGCTGTATGTAAAGGACTTACATTTGGGTGTGACTCTATACCCCCCCAGGGGAGGAGGGTGGCCACATACAGCATCAAACCCCGCAGACACCAGCACCACGTCCGGCCCGAACTCTGAGGCTATGGGCATCACCAGCGTCCTGCAGAGACGTTCACAGACCGCCCAGAGGAGACCAGGGAGAGGAACAGGAACACAGTAAACGCCCTGCAGCCAAACACTGACAGTCCCGGACAAAACTGGACTCTGGGTCTGGTTGTACGGAAACACCGTAACACAGAGGCTGACTGTAAACGTCCTGGAATGAGGACAAAGGAGAAGCCTTGGGAGACCAAACAACGTAGTGTGAACATTCATCAAAGAGGCACAAGTCAGGATTCAGATTCAGATAACTGAGTGTGAACTGAATCTGCCTGACAAAAAAAACCTTCTCAGAACACAATAACAACGTGTCAAGCTGTACTGGCAAAGGTGAATTTACTTTTTAACTTGTAATGTAAGAAGGTGAGTTTTGTGGACTGAGTGGGTGAACATCTCTGTCTTTTAGTCTCCAACATGGGGTTAAAACCAGACACTGTCCCAGCCAGTTCAGATGGATGTGTAGAGGACCAACACTGGGGCCCGGGCAGGGAGACATCAAAGCCTCAGCGTCTGGCCTGAGCAGACCCGCTAGCCTGGATTAGATTCTCGCAGGCAGAAGCTGCTTTTGATTTAAGTACACGTTTAATCTCCATGGTTCTGTACACTGGGCTGTCTGCCGTGCCAGATATATAAATCACGACGAAACAAAGTGTTGCAGATTACGGCACTGACACACTCAACTGAGCAGTGTGCTGTTTACAGACAAATGGAAGCTTTGATTGGATTACTACTTTTAAAACTCAGCATAAATTCGCTCTTTAGTAGGGCTTTTCACTCTGGCTCTTCAGTATGACTCTTCAGTAGGGCTTTTCACTCTGGCTCTTCAGTATGACTCTTCAGTAGGGCTTTTCACTCTGGCTCTTCAGTATGACTCTTCAGTAGGGCTTTTCACTCAGGCTCTTCAGTATAACTCTTTAGTAGGGCTTTTCACTCTGGCTCTTCCGTATGACTCTTCAGTAGGGCTTTTCACTCGGTCTCTTCAGTATAACTCTTTAGTAGGGCTTTTCACTCTGGCTCTTCAGTATGACTCTTCAGTAGGGCTTTTCACTCTGGCTCTTCAGTATGACTCTTCAGTAGGGCTTTTCACTCGAGCTCTTCAGTATAACTCTTTAGTAGGGCTTTTCACTCTGGCTCTTCAGTATAACTCTTTAGTAGGGCTTTTCACTCTGGCTCTTCAGTATGACTCTTCAGTAGGGCTTTTCACTCTGGCTCTTCAGTATGACTCTTCAGTAGGGCTTTTCACTCGAGCTCTTCAGTATAACTCTTTAGTAGGGCTTTTCACTCTGGCTCTTCAGTATGACTCTTTAGTAGGGCTTTTCACTCGAACTCTTCAGTATAACTCTTCAGTAGGGTTTTTCACTCTGGCTCTTCAGTATGACTCTTTAGTAGGGCTTTTCACTCTGGCTCTTCAGTATGACTCTTTAGTAGGGCTTTTCACTCGAGCTCTTCAGTATAACTCTTCAGTAGGGTTTTTCACTCTGGCTCTTCAGTATGACTCTTCAGTAGGGCTGTACATTTCCATTACTTGACCGCAATAAACTGACATGAATGTTGTCTAATGTTTACACTGTGCAAAGGCATATTGGCACCATCAACGGTGTATATACAGTCCTTCTTGTGTATATGCATGTGTGTATGTTTGGAGTGTGATTCACTCTCTCCTGCTCCTGCCAAAGTCTGATCTGATTCTGTCTGATAGCCGAGATCAGATTGCCCATGCCAATGCTACAGGAGGGAGACCTGCAGTCCGGTGGGAATCTCAGGGATGGAAGTGTGATCTCTGTCTGGGAGGGATCTCTGTCTGGGAGGGATCTCTTTCTGGGATGGATCTCTTTCTGGGATGGATCTCTGTCTGGGAGGGATCTCTGTCTGGGACGGCTCTCTGTCTGGGAGCCTGAACCGACCCGCCTCACCAGGGCCTTTGCAGTCAGCTAGGGGAGAGAGATGAGGAAGAAGAGGAGGAGGAGGAGATGGGTGACACGTGCTGCACAGGAGGGGGACAGTCCCACCTGAAAGCTGAGAGGTACTCAGCGTCACCCATGGGCGGCTCCAGGCCCCCGGTGAAGGCGATGTTGACGTTGAAGCCCACACCGGCCCCACTGCCCACCTGCGGAGGGGTCACACAGTGAGTGGGGCGCGCACACACACACGGGTCTGTCGGCTTCTCTCACTGGATGGCTACCTCGTCAGGCGCTCCACTGCCTGGGAAGAAGTTGCCATCATCGTAGCGATGGAGAGAGACGTAAAGCACACTGGGATCGTCATAGAAAGCTTGCTGAGTGCCGTTGCCATGGTGAACATCCTGTGAGGAGATTTACATAAAAAAACATGCAAATGGAAATCCGCCAACAATTAAGAGGGAAAAAAAAAAGAAGAGGAAAATGACCGAGTGTCAAAACTCCAGTACATGAACAGCCATAAAAGACCTTAAAGAACAAACTCACCCAGTCAATAATCAGTATTCTGCTGACATTGAGCCTTTGTTGTAGGAGTTTAGCTGCTATGGCAACCGAGTTAAAGTAACAGAATCCCCTGTGATAGGCAGAAATGGAGTCAGGGTCAGTGCTCACAAAACAGCTTCAAAAATAGAACTCGACAAAGAGTTCTGAAAAGGGAGAGAGAGAGAGAGAGAGAGAGAGAGAGAAAGAGGTAGAGAGAGAGAGACGAGACTCACATAGGAGTACTCTCCTCAGCATGGTGTCCAGGAGGGCGCACCACTGCAAAGCCATTCTGAAAGAGGACAGATACACAGTGAGATTAACTGATACTGACACAGATACACAGTGAGATTAGCTGATACTGACACAGATACACAGTGAGATTATCTGATACTGACACAGATACACAGTGAGATTAGCTGATACTGACACAGATACACAGTGAGATTAACTGATACTGACACAGATACACAGTGAGATTAGCTGATACTGACACAGATACACAGTGAGATTAACTGATACTGACACAGATACACAGTGAGATTAGCTGATACTGACACAGATACACAGTGAGATTAACTGATACTGACACAGATACACAGTGAGATTAGCTGATACTGACACAGATACACAGTGAGATCAGCTGATACTGACAAGGTACACAGTGAGATTAGCTGATACTGACACAGATACACAGTGAGATCAGCTGATACTGACAAGGTACACAGTGAGATTATGTGATACTGATACAGATACACAGTGAGATTAGCTGATACTGACACAGATACACAGTGAGATTAACTGATACTGACACAGATACACAGTGAGATCAGATGATACTGACAAGGTACACAGTGAGATTAGCTGATACTGACACAGATACACAGTGAGATTAACTGATACTGACACAGATACACAGTGAGATCAGATGATACTGACAAGGTACACAGTGAGATTATGTGATACTGATACAGATACACAGTGAGATTAGCTGATACTGACACAGATACACAGTGAGATTAGCTGATACTGACACAGATACACAGTGAGATTAACTGATACTGACACAGATACACAGTGAGATTATCTGATACTGACACAGATACACAGTGAGATTAGCTGATACTGACACAGATACACAGTGAGATGAACTGATACTGACACAGATACACAGGGAGATCAGATGATATTGATACAGATACACAGTGAGATTAGCTGATACTGACACAGATACACAGTGAGATGAACTGATACTGACACAGATACACAGTGAGATCAGATGATACTGACAAGGTACACAGTGAGATTATGTGATACTGATACAGATACACAGTGAGAACAGCAGAACAGACCTCCTCACTCATCCTCTCTCAGGCTAACACGCAGGCTAACACGCAGGCTAACACGCAGGCTAACACTCAGACTAACACGCAGACTAACACGAAGGCTAACACGCAGGCTAACACTCTAACACGCAGGCTAACATGCAGACTAACACAGAGGCTAACACTCTAACACGCAGGCTAACACGCAGGCTAACACGAAGGCTAACACAGACTAAAACGCAGACTAACACTCAGACACTCAGGCTAACACGCAGGCTAACACTCAGACACTCAGGCTAACACGCAGGCTAACATTCTACACAGCAGAGCTGCACTGCTGGTCATTAAAAGATTACCTTCAGTTCTCCTGATGCCACTTTGAAGACAAGTTCAACCACAGAACCAACCGCAAGACGAGCTGAACTGGGAGAATGTACCTCATTCCAGATCGTGTCACTGTCCACCTGACACACACACACACAGATATGCAAACACACAACCCCACATGCACATACAACAAATGGCAACTCAGAGAATCATCTAATTGTCCACACACACACACACACACACGAATGCTTTGCACTTACCCCAATCCCACCACAGGGCAGTCTGACAAACATGGATATCACGGAGTCTTTGAGAGACAGAAGTGTCATTACCACAGTGATGGTCACAATGATGATATTAAAGTGATTCTGTATTGTTTGTTGTAGTGAGTGTTGTTTGTCATTGAATGTTGTGAATTTCTTTATGTTATATCATTATTAATGTTGTGTTTGGGTTATATCATTATTAATGTTGATTATTTGTTATATCATCATTGATGTTGTGTGTACGTGTTATGTCATTTCTGATGTTGTGTGTTTGTGAACCTACTGTCCAGTTTCTGACGCAGGGGGCTGGTTCCGTACAGTAGGACATGAGGCTCCGAATGGACCGTCTGCAGCTCCTCCAACGACGCTTTCCGACCCCGAATACACTGTGTGTGTGTGTGTGTGAGAGAGAGAGAGAGACAGAGAGTAATAATGTATGTATATATGTACTTCAGGTGAACAAACTACAGACTACAGCCCATCTGTTGCCCAGAATAAATTGACCAGACACCCTCTGTACTGATCACCCTTTATCCTGATCACCCTCTGTCCTGATCACCCTCTGTCCTGATCACCCTCTGTCCTCTTCGCCAGCAGAACAGTGCGCCGGAATGTGTGGTGTTTCTAATAAAATGGGTGTGAAGGTATTGAACATTTCCTTGGAGAACAGCACCCTCTGGTGGTGTTATACTTGTTTAGTAGGCATGTTTAAATATTACATACATAAATTATTTAATATCTACTTCTACTTTCCTCTGTGCAGACAACAAAAAACATTTCAGATCATTTTAGGCTAGATGTTATGTTGGTTGTGTTGTGTTCTCCTGCTCCCTGCAGGCCTGTATGACAAGTGACATGATAGGTACTGAATGCTGTGTTGTTTCATGGGTGTAGTTTACCTCACACTGCCCCTCGGGCCTGTAAGACAGGTGTAGTTTACCTCACACTGCCCCCTAAGGCCTGTATGACAGGTGTAGTTTACCTCACACTGCCCCCTCAGGCCTGTATGACAGGTGTAGTTTACCTCACACTGCGCCCTCAGGCCTGTATGACAGGTGTAGTTTACCTCACACTGCCCCCCTCAGGCCTGTATGACAGGTGTAGTTTACCTTTACTGCGCCCTCAGGCCTGTATGACAGGTGTAGTTTACCTCACACTGCGCCCTCAGGCCTGTATGACAGGTGTAGTTTACCTCACACTGCCCCCTAAGGCCTGTATGACAGGTGTAGTTTACCTCACACTGCCCCCTCAGGCCTGTATGACAGGTGTAGTTTACCTCACACTGCCCCCCTCAGGCCTGTATGACAGGTGTAGTTTACCTCACACTGCCCCCTCAGGCCTGTATGACAGGTGTAGTTTACCTCACACTGCGCCCTCAGGCCTGTATGACAGGTGTAGTTTACCTCACACTGCGCCCTCAGGCCTGTATGACAGGTGTAGTTTACCTCACACTGCCCCCTCAGGCCTGTATGACAGGTGTAGTTTACCTCACACTGCCCCCTCAGGCCTGTATGACAGGTGTAGTTTACCTCACACTGCGCCCTCAGGCCTGTATGACAGGTGTAGTTTACCTCACACTGCCCCCTCAGGCCTGTATGACAGGTGTAGTTTACCTCACACTGCGCCCTCAGGCCTGTATGACAGGTGTAGTTTACCTCACACTGCGCCCTCAGGCCTGTATGACAGGTGTAGTTTACCTCACACTGCACCCTCAGGCCTGTATGACAGGTGTAGTTTACCTCACACTGCCCCCTCAGGCCTGTATGACAGGTGTAGTTTACCTCACACTGCGCCCTCAGGCCTGTCTCCTGCAGCCGTGACCAGATGCTCTGAATGCGGCCTGCGTGCTCAGGATGTGTGTTGGTGTTCCCACACATGCACTGATGCTTTTGCATCAGAGAGTCATAGACAAGGCCTGCATAGTTCAAATACACACACACACACACACACACACACACACACACACCATAGTTCAAATACACACACACACACACACACACACACACCATAGTTCAAACACACACACACACACACCAGTTCAAATATATACACAAACACTTTGTAGGGAAAGATACTGTATATGACACTGTATATGGTACTGTATATGGTACTGTATATGGTACTGTGTATGGTACTGTATATGGTACTGTATATGGTACTGTATATGACTGTATATGACTGTATATGGTATTGTACTGTATATGGTACTGTATATGGTACTGTATATGGTACTGTATATGGTACTGTATATGGTACTGTATATGGTACTGTATATGGTACTGTATATGGTACTGTATATGACACTGTATATGGTACTGTATATGGTACTGTATATGGTACTGTATATGGTACTATATATGGTACTGTATATGGTACTGTATATGACACTGTATATGGTACTGTATATGTGGTACTATGGTGGTACTGTATATGGTATGGTACTGTATATGGTACTGTATATGGTACTGTATATGGTACTGTATATGACACTGTATATGGTACTGTATATGGTACTGTATATGGTACTGTATATGGTACTGTATATGGTACTGTATATGGTACTGTATATGACACTGTATATGGTACTGTATATGGTACTGTATATGGTACTGTATATGGTACTGTATATGGTACTGTATATGGTACTGTATATGGTACTGTATATGGTACTGTATATGACACTGTATATGGTACTGTATATGACACTGTATATGGTACTGTATATGGTACTGTATATGGTACTGTGACACTGTATATGGTACTGTATATGGTATGTATATGACACTGTATATGGTACTGTATATGGTACTGTATATGTATATGTATATGACACTGTATATGGTACTGTATATGGTACTGTATACTGTATATGACACTGTATATGGTACTGTATATGGTACTGTATATGGTACTGTATATGACACTGTATATGGTACTGTATATGGTACTGTATATGACACTGTATATGGTACTGTATATGGTACTGTATATGGTACTGTATATGACACTGTATATGGTACTGTATATGGTACTGTATATGGTACTGTATATGGTACTGTATATGGTACTGTATATGGTACTGTATATGGTACTGTGTATGGTACTGTATATGGTACTGTATATGGTACTGTATATGGTACTGTATATGGTACTGTATATGACACTGTATATGACACTGTATATGGTACTGTATATGGTACTGTATATGGTACTGTATATGGTACTGTATATGGTACTGTATATGGTACTGTATATGGTACTGTATATGACACTGTATATGACACTGTATATGGTACTGTATATGGTACTGTATATGGTACAATATATGGTACTGTATATGACACTGTATATGGTACTGTATATGACACTGTATATGGTACTGTATATGGTACTGTATATGGTACTACTGTATATGGTACTGTATATGGTACTGTATATGACACTGTATATGGTACTGTATATGGTACTGTATATGGTACTGTATATGGTACTGTATATGGTACTGGTACTGTATATGACACTGTATATGGTACAATATATGGTACTGTATATGGTACTGTATATGACACTGTATATGGTACTGTATATGGTACTGTGTATGGTACTGTATATGATACTGTATATGATACTGTATATGGTACTGTATATGGTACTGTATATGACACTGTATATGATACTGTATATGGTACTGTGTATGGTACTGTATATGGTACTGTATATGGTACTGTATATGGTACTGTATATGGTACAATGAAAGGTCAGCAGATAAACTGCTAGCAGTACAGTGAGGGAATAAGGAGGAGTCTGTTCATAGGACAGACAGACACAGAGACAGAGACAGACGCATAGACAGGTAGAGACAGAGACCAAGGATGTTCTGACCTGTGGTGAATCGGGGTTTAGAAGGCACGTCTTGTACGCCAATGAAGGAGGCTGATGCAGGAGAAGACTGGGCCCTAGAGAGGGGGCGGGGCCCGGCCAGGTTGACGGACAGGCCGGCTGCCTCCATAGAGGCCTGGTAGTTCCTCAGCTGATGGATCCTCTGCTGCTCCAATAAGAGAGCCTGCTGTTCCCACCACACACACACACACACATGCACACACACACACAACTAATCTTAAACCCATCGTGTGTGCATATGCGTCTGTGTATATGTCTGTTTGTTTGTGTGTGTGTATTTGAACTCTGTAGGCCTTGTCAATGATGTAGTACAGCCCCACTTAACACAGGAATAAACTGGATCAGCTCAAACCTCAAACAGGCCTGATTACGTGATGATTGTAATACAGTAACACCCTGTTTGGTGATCTACTAAAATGTCTGAACCAAACTCAGTGTATTCAGAATGGTTACTGCAGCTGGTATTATCGCATCTCCACGGCGATCACATTATCCCTCTGCAGGTTTCACGGTCTTCCCAGAACACAAAGAATAGATTCAACAGTGGATTTTGGTTCAAACATTTAAAGCTTGACACTATTTTATACTTCACTGGTTTGGTCTTCAAGAGAACTTGATGCTCCTCCTCAGATACACTCCTCTGAACACTTGTACTCTCCTCTACACTCCTGTACACTCCTCTACACTCCTTTACACTCCTCTACACTCCTCTACACTCCTCTACTCTCCTGTACACTCCTGTACACTCCTTTACACTCCTGTACTCTCCTCTACACTCCTTTACACTCCTTTACACTCCTGTACTCTCCTCTACACTCCTGTACTCTCCACTACACTCCTGTACTCTCCACTACCCTCCTGTACTCTCCTCTACACTCCTTTACACTCCTTTACACTCCTCTACACTCCTTTACTTTCCTCTACACTCCTCACTAACACCTGAGCCCTGCTTTATAGACCACAGCAGAAGTTCCACAAAAACATAAACCAGCGAAGCACCAATACGTATAGAGAACCTGCAGAACCATACGTTTACACTGCAAAACCATACGTTTACACTGCAGAACCATACGTTTACACCAGAGAACCATACGTTTACACTGCAGAAGCATACGTTTACACTGGAGAACCATACGTTTACACTGCAGAACCATACGTTTACACCGGAGAACCATATGTTTACACTGCAGAACCATACGTTTACACTGCAAAACCATACGTTTACACCAGAGAACCATACGTTTACACCGGAGAACCAGTGAATATAGGAACCAGATAATCCTGTTTGGAGGAGTCTGACTGCGGCAGCTGCATGCGTGCGTCAGGTGTTTCCAGCTCTCTCCACCGGCCTCATAACACCAGTGTCAGAGAAAAGGAAACAAAACCCCAGTACTTGGACTCATCCAGCCGGGGCAGGACTGTGTGGCATGGCTCATCTAGCTGGGCTCTCTAACCTGTCTGAAGAGCTCTTCTGGCCCCTCCTCCTCCTGTGGGTCTGGGGGCTCCTGCTTGATGATGACACTCAGCGGTTGCCCCGCCTCCTGGGCGGAGTCCTTGATGATGACACTCAGTGGTAGGCTTGCCTCCTGGGCGGAGTCCTGTTGCTCTCTAAGCTCCTCCTCCGTCTCCTCAGGATGGCTCTGGTGCTGCCGGCCAACCTCACCAGGCTTGGTCAATATCTAACTCAGCAAAAGAACATACAACAAAAGTGGATGGTCTTGTCATATTTTAGCCTATGCTCACTATCTAAAAGGATAGTAATATGTCCTCAGGCCTTCTTCAAATGTCCACACAGAACTTATGGACAGCATGTTGTATGAAGCTCCACTTGGCTGATACATAATGGGACAATTATGTGAATAACGAGACCATTCTGTCGGTGCAATCAGCAGTGACGAGCTGCACCTGTCTTTCTTTCTACTTAAGGAATACAGATGTGTGTGTGTGTGTGTGTGTATTTGAACTCTGTAGGCCTTGTCAATGATGTAGTACACCCCCAATTAAAACAGGAATAAACATTATTTCTAAATAATTATCTGAGCTGAGCTGTTGGTAGTGATGGGCAAGTGGAGCCTCATGAAGCACTGAGACTTTCCTAACAAGTGTGCTGAAAAAGATTCGAAGCTTCAAGGCTTCATTGACGGTGACATCTGGTGGCCAACTGAAGCTATAGCAACCTCTAAAGAGCATCACTGAGGCAGTGGCACCGTTTTAATCCTGTGACCGCAATAAAAGTTCAGAAAAGTCATTCAAGTGTTTTTGTTCGTTCATACCAAATAATGATTATATTGTCATTACAATAAAATATGCAGATGCTCTCCCCCATACTCAACACATTCCAGTCAGTTACAGGGATCAGCTCTGGTGCTCTGAGGCTGTGCTAGTGTGGGGTACAGGGATCAGCTCTGGTGCTCTGAGCCTGTGCTAGTGTGGGGTACAGAGATCAGCTCTGGTGCTCTGAGGCTGTGCTAGTGTGGGGTACAGGGATCAGCTCTGGTGCTCTGAGGCTGTGCTAGTGTGGGGTACAGGGATCAGCTGTGGTGCTCTGAGGCTGTGCTAGTGTGGGGTACAGGGATCAGCTCTGGTGTTCTGAGGCTGTGCTAGTGTGGGGTACAGAGATCAGCTCTGGTGTTCTGAGGCTGTGCTAGTGTGGGGTACAGGGATCAGCTCTGGTGCTCTGAGGCTGTGCTAGTGTGGGGTACAGGGATCAGCTCTGGTGTTCTGAGGCTGTGCTAGTGTGGGGTACAGGGATCAGCTCTGGTGCTCTGAGGCTGTGCTAGTGTGGGGTACAGGGATCAGCTCTGGTGCTCTGAGCCTGTGTTAGTGTGGGGTACAGGGATCAGCTCTGGTGTTCTGAGCCTGTGCTAGTGTGGGGTACAGAGATCAGCTCTGGTGTTCTGAGGCTGTGCTAGTGTGGGGTACAGAGATCAACTCTGGTGCTCTGAGGCTGTGCTAGTGTGGGGTACAGGGATCAGCTCTGGTGCTCTGAGCCTGTGCTAATGTGGGGTACAGGGATCAGCTCTGGTGCTCTGAGGCTGTGCTAGTGTGGGGTACAGGGATCAGCTCTGATGTTCTGACGCTGTGCTAGTGTGGGGTACAGGGATCAGCTCTGGTGCTCTGAGCCTGTGCTAGTGTGGGGTACAGGGATCAGCTCTGGTGCTCTGACGCTGTGCTAGTGTGGGGTACAGGGATCAGCTCTGGTGTTCTGAGGCTGTGCTAGTGTGGGGTACAGGGATCAGCTCTGGTGTTCCGAGGCTGTGCTAGTGTGGGGTACAGGGATCAGCTCTGGTGCTCTGAGGCTGTGCTAGTGTGGGGTACAGAGATCAGCTCTGGTGTTCCGAGGCTGTGTTAGTGTGGGGTACAGGGATCAGCTCTGGTGCTCTGAGCCTGTGCTAGTGTGGGGTACAGGGATCAGCTCTGGTGCTCTGAGGCTGTGCTAGTGTGGGGTACAGGGATCAGCTCTGGTGCTCTGAGGCTGTGCTAGTGTGGGGTACAGAGATCAGCTCTGGTGTTCTGAGGCTGTTACCTTGCTGATGTGAAGCTGCTGGAACTGCAGCTTGTGCTTCTCCAGGAAGTGCTGGTGTTGCTGCTGGAGCACGAGGTGCTGGAGGCCCTGGCTGCTCTGGGGCAGAGGCGCCGACTGGGTGCGGCCCAGTGGGCGGTGCTCACGCAGTTTATGCAGAGAGGGAGACTGCAGGGGGAGGGCACTGACACCTGTGCACAGCATGAGGTACGTGGCATTTGCATATCATTTGCATTGCATTAACATATCCTATGCATATTGTATACATTTCATATATTTGCATATATACACATACACATATCGTATGCATATATCACAGCCTGGCTCTTCACCTGGAACGAGTGTTCTTCCATACCCACCTGTGGCTAGAGGACTAGGTGTGGCTGACTGCTCCAGGAGAACCATGTGCTGCAGCAGGGCATTGTGGGAACTAGCTGAGTCGGAGGTGCCCAGGTAGGCGGGCAGTTGGGAGGTGCCCAGGAACGCAGTGGTCATGGGTAAACTGGTAACGGGCAGGCGTTCGCCGTCCTGCTGGCCAGATGTCACCTAGATGTGCAAGTAGAAATGGCCTGAGTCCAATACACAGAGGTATGGAAGAAAGTGACTGAGGGAGGCAGGGGAGACCCAAGAGAGGGGGTGGTATCCGTAGGGTTTAGCAGGGTATGGAGGGTTTAGCAGGGTACGGAGGGTTTAGCAGGGTACGAAGGGTTTAGCAGGGTACGGAGGGTTTAGCAGGGTATGGAGGGTTTAGCAGGGTACGAAGGGTTTAGCAGGGTACAGAGGGTTTAGCAGGGTATGAAGGGTTTAGCAGGGTATGAAGGGTTTAGCAGGGTATGGAGGGTTTAGCAGGGTACAGAGGGTTTAGCAGGGTACGAAGGGTTTAGCAGGGTACGGAGGGTTTAGCAGGGTATGGAGGGTTTAGCAGGGTACGGAGGGTTTAGCAGGGTACGGAGGGTTTAGCAGGGTACGAAGGGTTTAGCAGGGTACGGAGGGTTTAGCAGGGTACGGAGGGTTTAGCAGGGTATGGAGGGTTTAGCAGGGTACGAAGGGTTTAGCAGGGTACAGAGGGTTTAGCAGGGTATGAAGGGTTTAGCAGGGTATGGAGGGTTTAGCAGGGTATGGAGGGTATGGAGGGTTTAGCAGGGTACGGAGGGTTTAGCAGGGTACGAAGGGTTTAGCAGGGTACGGAGGGTTTAGCAGGGTACGGAGGGTTTAGCAGGGTGTGGAGGGTTTAGCAGGGTATGGAGGGTTTAGCAGGGTACGAAGGGTTTAGCAGGGTACGGAGGGTTTAGCAGGGTGTGGGGGGTTTAGCAGGGTGTGGAGGGTTTAGCAGGGTATGGAGGGTTTAGCAGGGTACGGAGGGTTCTCAATGTTTGATTAAGGAGGGTCACACAAACAAGAGAAAACAAAAAGAGAGTGTTCAAGAGATAGAAGAAGAGGGTGGGTGTGAGGGTGTGTGTGAGGAAGAGGGTGGGTGTGAGGGTGAGTGTGAGGAAGAGGGTGGGTGTGAGGGTGTGTGTGAGTGTGAGGGTGAGGAAGAGGGTGTGTGTGAGGAAGAGGGTGAGTGTGAGGGTGTGTGTGAGTGTGAGGGTGAGGAAGAGGGTGTGTGTGAGGAAGAGGGTGAGTGTGAGGGTGTGTGAGGGTTCTCACGCTGCTGCTGGCTGGTAGTCCCAGGGTGATGTTGGGCAGTGATGGAGATGTGTACAGGGACAGCTGCACCACTGAGCCTTCACGTCCAGAGAGCCTGCTGGCTACAGAGGCCTGGAACAGAGGACACACACACACACACACACACACACACACACACAAACACAAACACACACACACAAACACACACACACACACACACACGCGCTGTGTTCTGTGCCATCTCCGTGCTCTGACCTGTTCTTTGATCTGCAGCAGTGCAGGAGGTGCAGCACGTACCTCTGGGGAGCTGGAGGACACAGCTGTGCTGACGCCGTTCTCACACAGGCTGCTGTGGGAGCTGTTGTTGGGAGAACTGGGCCCAGACCCTGGTGCACTGCTGCATGCAGAGTCTGCCCAACACACACCACACGCCAAGGTGTTACACACACACACCACACACCAAGGTGTTACACACACACAACACACACCACACACCAAGGTGTTACACACACACACACCACACACCAAGGTGTTACACACACACAACACACACCACACACCAAGGTGTTACACACACACACACCACACACCAAGATGTTACACACACACCACACGCCAAGGTGTTACACACACACACCACACGCCAAGGTGTTACACACACACAACACACACCACACACCAAGGTGTTACACACACACACCACACGCCAAGGTGTTACACACACACACACCACACACCAAGGTGTTACACACACACACCACACACCAAGGTGTTACACACACACACACACACACCCAAGGTGTTACACACACACAACACACACCACACACCAAGGTGTTACACACACACACACCACACACACACACACACACACACCACACACCAAGGTGTTACACACACACAACACACACCACACACCAAGGTGTTACACACACACACACACCACACACCAAGGTGTTACACACACACACCACACACCAAGGTGTTACACACACACCACACACCAAGGTGTTACACACACACACACACACACACACAAGGTGTTACACACACACACACACACACCAACCAAGGTGTTACACACACACACACCACACACCAAGGTGTTACACACACACCACACACACCAACGCCAAGGTGTTACACACACACAAGGTGTTACACACACACACACCACACGCCAAGGTGTTACACACACACACCACACACCAAGGTGTTACACACACACAACACACAACACACACCAAGGTGTTACACACACACACCACACTCCAAGATTACACAAATATGACACTAGAAAGGACTTAAAAGTTCCAGACCGACTTTCACAAACACGAGACAGGAAGGAGTTGCCCAGGCGGCGTGTGTGTACCTGCCGTGTCTAGGGAGCGCTTCCTGGATGAGCTGATGGGGTTGTCCCGCCTCCGCAGCAGCGGGCTGCTTCTCCTCTCCGTCACCTTCTGCTTCAGACGGGACCGCACCTTCAGGTTGGGTTCTGACGCTACAGAGAGCAGGGAAGTGTGTGGTTAGACCCTGTCCTGTGTCACACCGTGCCCACGTGTCCTGCAGAGAGTTTGCTCTGTTTGAAATCATCTGGGACACACAACTTAAAATAGCCCCATTGTCCTGCTTATGGATGTGTTCCAGTGAGCCCATCACTATGATAGTCACCCCGCACCCCAGGACACCCTCCACCCCAGGACACCCCGCACCCTAGGACACCCCGCACCACAGGACACCCCGCACCACAGGACACCCCGCACCCCTGCACAGCCCCTCCTGCACCCGTCCCTCCGCCAGGGTGAAGAAGGCACCGTTGATTCGCCTGGAGGTTACTGGAAGCGATGCTGCTATGGCGTGGACCAGCCGTCAAGCAAACGAGGTCCTAACTAACGGGTTGCCATTAACATAAACAAATCCCACAAGTTCGTCACTGCTATGGAGAGAGAGGGGGAAAACGCCGGGGGCAAATGAATCAGGTCATTGAGGAGAGCCAACGCTCCAGGTGGGGACAGCTGATGGAGTCCACGCTGCCAGCGTCCAGTTCAGCCTCACCTTATCTGGGGTGTGAGGAGAAATTCCTCAGCACTGTAAATACAGTCACCCCCAGCACAAAACCACCCAGATAATGCAGGTTCAGTAGGAACTTCTCATTCGACAACAGAATGATGTCGGACAGCAGCGAGAACACAACCCAGATTACGTAGCTTCCTCCTCTACTACACACTAGTGTAAGAGGACTGAGACACAGAAAGCAAAGCACACACACACACACGTATGCACAGGCGTACTCACACAAAAACACACACACATACAGTAGCCCGCACCCTAGTTCACCCTAGCTGGGTGGAATGTGGTCCTGACAGCCAGTGTAAACTGGCTTATCTCCAGCACCAAGGCTACAGTCAACAGAGATGCTCGGGTCTCTCAAGTGAATGACTGTACTGTAGCAGTACAGTACAGTTACACTAGCGTCGTATGTAGCAGTACCGTTACAGTAGCGTATGTAGCAGTACCATTACACTAGCGTATATAACAGTACCATTACGCTAGCATATGTAGCAGTACCGTTACACTGGCGTATGTAGCAGCACCGTTACACTGGCGTGTAGCAGTACCGTTACACTGGCGTATGTAGCAGCACTGTTACACTGGTATATGTAGCAGGGTGTAGCACCTGTTTTGCGGAGAGGAAAGTCATCCTTTGAATCATAGATGTTGACGGCGGGATGGTTATATGCAGGCACACCAGTCAGAGGAGGAGAACTCTGGTCCAGAGAACTGTGTTGGGTTTTCCTACATTCAGACATACAGACATACGTTTATTTCCATTAGGACTATTGTGTATTGTGTATGTTTTCTTTGATGTTCCACGTCAGTGGGGGAAACGATGTTTTGGTTATTTCCCCCACGTCTCCTGTTTTATGTTAGAGTTATTTGTATTTTCTTGTCATTCCGTATCTCACCTGGACTAGTCAGAGGGTTAGGGTGAGGGCTAGGGTTAGGGTTATGGTTAGGGCTAGGGTTAGGTTAGGGTTATGGTTAGGGTGAGGGCTAGGGTTAGGGTTATGGTTAGGGCTAGGGTTATGGTTGCATATGTGGTGTCTCATTTTCGGTTTCCTCCCTCCATGTAAATTAACCTCACACACTTATACATCCCAAAAACTTGGGTTAGGTTTTCTGTTTCTACCTACTTCCTCTTCCTGTCACGTTTCTTATCCTAGACAAGGCCGTAACAGCATTAATCTCCTTATTGAAAGATAATCTTATACATGTTCTTTTAATCTGAATGTAATGTAATTACATTACAAAAAATTTATTTTTTTCAGTAAGATGGCTTCCATTTTAGCATTCTTTCTGCGACAAAAGCACAGATGAAGCAGATTTCAAGAATGCATTTGTGAAGACACCAGGTCTACATAAACTGTCACTGGGTCAGTGACACTCCGCATGCAACGCGGATCCACAGTTCCCATGCCGACGGCTGGGATGCAGCAGAGCCAAACCCGTGTTCTGCTCCGCCGATCTTTCCTCACGCCACATTTCTGTCTGCCTCTCAGGCGTGAGCCACGGGCTCTCGAAATCACAGAGAACCTCCCCACTGAGGCTGGCCTCTGTCACCACAAGCCACACGCTCACAGTGGCTCCACGCCCCGTCGCCTCAGGTTTCATAACTCCCTGTTCAGAAGGACCTGGCAACCCAGCCTGTGTGGGCACATAAGCTGCCTCTAAGCTCATGTTGGCAAGCCGCAAAGCCCCAGGTGTCCACAATCTGGCAACCCTAAAGTCATCATTGATGGTAGCAACTGTCCAAAAAGCACTCAGGGTTGAGTTATAGAAAATAACAGTCTCTCAACAGCATGTAATAAGCTGTTATCGAGTGTTTGCATTTCAGCTTTCTGCAGGGTGCCAGGTCTTGGTATGGCTCAGCCGCTGAAAACCACACTCACCTCAAAAGGCAGGTGACAGGAAGCAACACACATGTCTGGCAACCTTTTCCATCAGTGCTGTGCTTCGATATGTACATCGCATCCTTAGCTGTGTTGACCCAGTGTGTCCCAGTGTTGTGTGGGCAAAGGAGCTTTTCTCCACTAAAAAGAACCACTTGACCCAAATGTTCTTGTTTTGGGTTCATAGCCCAGCTGAGAGGTGTGTGGATCTGAGCTGCTTCCGGAGGGCGTTGTGAGACTGCCTGCCTCTGACAACTGTGTTTTGGAGCAGAGCTTCAGATTTCACTAACCATAACCCTAGACCTGTGAAAGAGGTAGTTTTAGGACTCTAGGGCTTATTAAATTAAGGATTAAGCATGAGAGAACATATCCATCAGTAAATTAATTACATCAATTACATCAGTAAAAGTCATGGGCAATCATGGTCAGTGTGGGTGTGTATCAGGTGTGTGTGGTTTCTCTCACCTGTACCAGTAGTGTGGGTGTGTGTGGGGTGTGTATCAGGTGTGTGTGGTTTCTCTCACCTGTACCAGTAGTGTGGGTGTGTGTGGGGTGTGCATCAGGTGTGTGTGGTTTCTCTCACCTGTACCAGTAGTGTGGGGTGTTGCCCAGGTGGTTCAGGCTACGCTGGGCGAGCGCTTTCTTCTTATTCAGCACAAACTCCTGCAGCCTCATTTTCACCTCAGTGCTGGCTACCGCACCTGTGCAGAGCACCGCACATGCCCATCAGAACACACCCGTCAGAACACGCCCGTCAGAACACACTTTTTTGTCAAACAGGAAGTGAAAAGGTGGCCAGGACAACCAGTGTCACACTGGTCATACTGGCTGAACTGGTTCACAGGATGGAGTAGGATACAGGGAATTTCAGACTGCTAATTTATACTGTATATTTATTGTTTATACTGCATATTTATCATCAGTCTAACACCCCATGTCTGACTACAGAGCAGGTGTCTGAACTCAGTCCACCAGTTTGGCATTGTTGCCTCTGTTAAAGGGGTCATTTACACTGGGTGTGTGTTCATATGTGTGTGTGTGTGTGTTCATGTGTGTTCATATGTGTGTGTGTGTTCATATGTGTGTGTGTGTGTGTTCATATGTGTGTGTGTGTGTGTGTTCATATGTGTGTGTGTGTTCATATGTGTGTGTGTGTTCATATGTGTGTGTGTGTGTGTGTTCATATGTGTGTGTGTGTGTGTTCATATGTGTGTGTGTGTGTTCATATGTGTGTGTGTGTTTACATGTGTGTGTGCATTAAGTTGTGTCATTTATAGAAATACTTCTCTGTGATGCACACGGGACTGAAAGGAAGTTTATAATGAGCTCAAGTTATGTAAATGTTACACGCCCTCTATATATAACTAAACTAGGACCGCTCAGTTATTTATGATCGACTCGTTGCTCATAAAGTCACTTACACCTCACCGTGTGTCAGAGCAGAGACCGGAAACCACAAAGGCAAAGGGAGGAGTGGGAGACTCAGTACTGTAGTCTGTGTACTACACTAACACACTACATCATGGACTAGTACTGTGGTCTGTGTACTACACTAACACACTACATCATGGACTAGTACTGTAGTCTGTGTACTACACTAACACACTACATCATGGACTAGTACTGTAGTCTGTGTACTACACTAACACACTACATCATGGACTATCATGGACTAGTACTGTAGTCTGTGTACTACACTAACACACTACATCATGGATGGACTAGTCTGTGTACTGGACTAGTCTGTGTCTGTGTACACTAACACACTACATCATGGACTAGTACTGTGGTCTGTGTACTACACTAACACACTACATC
>JAGXOD010001402.1:1192500-1357500 GCA_020368025.1 Brachyhypopomus occidentalis | reverse complement strand
GTACACATCTCCCCACACCTCCACACATCTCCACACATCTCCACACATCTCCACACACCTCCACACATCTCCACACACCTCCACACATCTCCCCACACCTCCACACACCTCCACACATCTCCCCACATCTCCACACACCTCCCCACATCTCCCCACATCTCCACACACCTCCACACATCTCCCCACACCTCCACACACCTCCACACATCTCCACACATCTCCCCACATCTCCACACATCTCCACACATCTCCCCACATCTCCACACACCTCCACACATCTCCCCACATCTCCACACACCTCCACACATCTCCACACACCTCCACACATCTCCACACATCTCCCCACATCTCCCCACATCTCCACACACCTCCACACATCTCCCCACATCTCCCCACACCTCCACACATCTCCCCACATCTCCCCACATCTCCCCACATCTCCCCACATCTCCCAGACAACCTTCACTGCTCGGTCTGACAAGGAAGGGAAATCAGCTCTGTGGTAAACATACTCCTCAGCCATCAAACAATACAACGCTAATGCACCAATCACAAGCCTGTTCTCCTCCAGACCACTCCTGGGCTCCAGACCACTCCTGGGCACTTTCTTCAGACTGGTTTCTGCAGTCTGGACTCTTCGGTCTGGACTACAGCTGGCTGGGAGGAGCATACGCATTTCACCTTTCCAGTCAGCGCAAAGACATTTTTCTCAGGCAATAAGAAGCTGCATTTTTTAAAGATGCGTTTATAGTCAAATGCAGGCTAATTGCAATTCCAAATGTATATGCATGCCCTGACACACACATACAAAGTTCACTAATAAACATGCGATTTAGCACCATATGGCTACAGATCTCTTGTATCTCTGTATACTGTTGTTTGGTAATAAACTTTTCAGACATTGTACAGACGCATGCACACGACATGTATCCCCCCCTAACCCTACTCCATTACCCTGCTACAGACGCATGCACACACACGACATGTATCCCCCCCTAACCCTACTCTATTACCCTGCTACAGACGCATGCACACACACGACATGTATCCCCCCCTAACCCTACTCCATTACCCTGCTACAGACGCATGCACACACACGACATGTATCCCCCCCTAACCCTACTCCATTACCCTGCTACAGACGCCTCACACACGACATGTATCCCCCCCTAACCCTACTCCATTACCCTGCTACAGACGCATGCACACACACGACATGTATCCCCCTAACCCTACTCCATTACCCTGCTACAGAGCATGCACACACACGACATGTGCACACCCTGCTACACATGTATCCCCCCCTAACCCTACTCCATTACCCTGCTACAGACGCATGCACACACACGACATGTATCCCCCCCTAACCCTACTCTATTACCCTGCTACAGACGCATGCACACACACGACATGTATCCCCCCCTAACCCTACTCTATTACCCTGCTACAGACGCATGCACACACACGACATGTATCCCCCCCTAACCCTACTCTATTACCCTGCTCGCCTGTTTGAAGCTCAAAGAGAAACTATCAATACTTATCGCTAATCAATAATGGGGAAGCACAGGGCCGTGTGGTAAAGACATGTGAACTGTAGGTCGTACTACAGTACTACTGTGACTGCTATATTTAGTCCAGTTTCGGGCCTCTAGACACACACTCAAACAGCAATGTAACCATGGCAACCTCCTTTTAGCACACAACTGTGACACGTTTGAAGTCAAGGCTCAGTGGGACAGGTGGGACAGGACAGGTGGGACAGGAGGGACAGGACAGGTGGGACAGGACAGGTGGGACAGGAGGGACAGGACAGGTGGGACAGGAGGGACAGGACAGGAGGGACAGGTGGGACAGGACAGGAGGGACAGGTGGGACAGGACAGGTGGGACAGGACAGGTGGGACAGGAGGGACAGGACAGGTGGGACAGGACAGGAGGGACAGGTGGGGCAGGACAGGAGGGACAGGTGGGACAGGTGAGCAGCACTTGTGTTTCTAGAGCACTGCAGTGTTGTGCTGTTATAGTCCACACAGTATCACACAGCTTATCTCCTTCCATCTCGGCCTCAGCACGCTCTGACGTCAACGTCTACCTCAGGTGCACAGGTGAGTGAGACAGGTGTGCTTGGGATGAGTGAGACAGGTGTGCTTGGCTTCCTCAAGGTCTGCGACACAACTCTAAAAGCTTGTGCTCTGCTAGCACGCCCCTGAGCTCAGACAAGTCTCACGGTCGTCTCACGCTTGTCTCACGCCTCCTGGCCCAAGCAGCCATACGCAGACAGCTGTGAGGTAGTGCCTCTTTCATTAGCTCCTGCAAAGCGAGGAGAACTCCGTTAAACGATGGCATCTTTCTCAGGAACCCACACAAATCAAACACAAATATTTTCCGTGTGGAGGAGAAAGGTCTGTTCCCATAGGGCGACGTCCGTTGTCAATGCCAACGGCAGAAACAAGTGACTTCCCAGATTACTTGAATGGTGTTCAGTGTTCTATGTTCAGTGTTCTATGTTCAGTGTTCTGTGTTCAGTGTTCTATTTTCAGTGTTCTATATTCAGTGTTCTATATTCAGTGTTCTGTGTTCAGTGTTCTATATTCAGTGTTTTCTATATTCAGTGTTTTCTATATTCAGTGTTCAGTGTTCTATATTCAGTGTTCTACATTCAGTGTTCTATGTTCTATATTCAGTGTTCAGTGTTCTGTGTTCAGTGTTCTATATTCAGTGTTCTATATTCAGTGTTCAGTGTTCTATATTCAGTGTTCTATATTCAGTGTTCTATATTCAGTGTTCAGTGTTCTATATTCAGTGTTCTATATTCAGTGTTCAGTGTTCTATATTCAGTGTTCAGTGTTCTATATTCAGTGTTCTATATTCAGTGTTCAGTGTTCTATATTCAGTGTTCTGTGTTCTATATTCAGTGTTCTGTGTTCGGTGTTCTGTGTGGTCCTAAGCCGTGTTACATGGCCAGTTCTTGCTGAGCGTTGGCTGGGTGCCACTTCACACGCACCTATTACACGTGCAGAACGGCATCTTACTGTTCAATACTGTTGTCACATGTGTCAACTAAAGTGTTGCAAGAAAATGAACAAAAGGGAAACTGAAGATACCATAAAAGTACACTAACTACTACACAAGCCAGTGTGACACAGACAGAACAGGACAGGGCTTCAGTACGGTATGACAAGCCCAGGTGGTGTGGCTACTGCTAACACACACCACCTGGGGGATGCATAGGCTAACAGGAACAACACAAGTGATTATTAAGTCCACGTGTTCGACTGCTGCCGGGTGCCAGTGGCTATTGACAGCATCGTGACAACTGTCAGTGTTTTCACAGTAAACAATTCACACTGCTATTTCAAGTTCAAATGTAGGCTATCAGAAAGAGACAGAGGGCGTATAAATAAATAATGCAGTTATAGTTAGCATGGTGAAAAGACCCTCTCACGAACACAACTCCATGATTATAGCTCTAAAATAGAGAAAATAGAGCTTAGGGACAAGTTATATGGACATGTTATCTGGGCATACAGTATATGGACATGTTATATGGACATATATGGACATGTTGTAGGGACAGATTACCTGGACATGTTATATGAACATATTATATGATCAGGTTATCTGGATATGCTATATGAGCACATTGTTTGGACATGCTATATGGATGTATTGTATGGACATATTGTATGGACATGTTTTATGCGGGCTGCTGTTAAGAGTATGGATAAACCCATACTTCATATTTCTATCTATCCTTTGGAAAAAGGGATATACTGGAATACTGTATTGGTTCTGTGAAATCAACATTTGTTGTTTGTTGTTAACTGCGTATGAACTTCAACGACTGGTCATTTAATCCAACCATTAATCCAAATAAATCCATAGATCCCTATGGTGTAGTAAAGGTCCAGCCCTCAGATCCTCATAGTATTCACTCACTGGGGATTGTAGGTACCAGAACTCTTCCAGATCCTCTCACTGGTTTCCATATAACATGGCTGTGAGCTTTATGGGTTCCTGCACCACTGGCCATTTGCATACATAACAAAAACATTACACTTCAGCGTATCCCACGCTCCTCTGACACTACAGCTGGCCATCTGAATGCCCTGTGGGTCAGGGCTGTAGCGTGGCAGACACTGTCCTCGGCTTCATCTGTCACACTCTCCTACTCTCTCCCCCTCCATCTATGCCTCACTCTTTTTATTTCACTCTCTCCCTCATTCTTGCTCTCTCTCTCTCTCTCTTTCAGTGCTCAGACGCTGGTTATGAGGTCCGTTGTGTACTGAAGCCGCTGCTTCATATTACTGTTGCTACATATTGCTATTTAAGTCCCACCATGTCCTGGGCCATGTGGTTTAATGGATTGTGATTTATTATGATCTGTGTATTTCTCGAGATCCAACTCGCCAGCACTAAGGGACACTGCGCTAACGGACATATGGCTAACGGACGTAGGGCTAACGGACGTAGGGTTAACGGACGTAGGGCTAATGAATGTAGGGCTAATGGACGGTGGGTCTAACGGATGTTGTACTAACGGACGTAGAACTAATGGATGTATGGCTAACGGACGTTGAGCTAATGGACGTCGAGCTAACGGATGTAGGGCTAACGGACGTAGGGCTAACAGGCAAGCTGGCTCTTCTGGCCAGTGTCAACAAGCAGGGAGGGAGGGAACCAGTGGCTCAGTTGCTGGGCGGTGGGCTCACAAGCCCGGGTTCTGGGTTCTGGTATTGTTCTGTTTGACAGGTCTCTCTGGGTTTATGGTTTTATGTAAACGTGAGTCTTGCTGTCTGGTTGCAGTACTTCATTTCTTCAGTACTGAACACACTTCCCCCATACTGAACAGACCCTCCCTGGTACTGAACACACTGCCTCCATACTCACACCACCCTCTCACAACTACACACTGCTGCCTTCCAACTAAACAGCTTGTTCACACTCTCGATTATATTAGTACCCTTGTAGTTAATGTAATCTGTCTACTTTTTAAAAATTCCATTGCTGTGACTCGTATGTGGTCCAAATATGTCCTTACACACGGGGCACGGGTGGTTCCACAGAGAGGAGGGAGGGATCTGTCCCGCAGGCGTAGACAAGCAGGCAGGTCAGGACAGGTCCCGCCATTCCTGTCCCACCGTATCTGTCTCGCCATACCTGTGGGATGATACACCAGCAGCTGTTCAGGCGGAGCAGACGGACACAAACAGGCCTCAGACACCCTCCGCTTTCTCACTGCAGATCTGTCCATCTCCATGGCTAGACGTGCTGTCGCTCCCTCTCTCCGTCACAATCTGTCCATCTCGTTAGCTAGGCCTGCCGTGTGAAGCACGCAGTGTTCCGGGACACTCAGGGTTTGGACGTGTCACCCTGCCTTTGGAAGCAGTGTTTAAATAGTGTCTAGCTGAACTGCTGGTGTTGGTTCTGATCTGCTGGTATTGGTTCCGATCTGCTGGTGTTGGTTCTGTGTGTGACCAGGCCAAGTGAGGTCACAAACGTCCACATGCCTACCCATCATCTGCCCCAGCGGGGCAGTAACAGTGTGGATGTGTGACATGGTGCCGCACTACAGACGGCCTGCACTAGCAGAAGATCAGATTAGCACAGAGAACCAAAACACTGAACACTGCCCCCTACTGGCCAGCACAGACAGAGAAGCAACATAGTGACGGGCAGAAAGTGCCCTGTGGGGGTCTAGACTGAGCAGGATCTGTGTGAAGTCTTTGATGACTAGTCTGTGTTTCTGTTGTCCTACTAATGCTCACCACAGCGGCCGCAATGTGGTGCGTTACGGCTGACCGTGCGGCCTTGTTGCAGTCTGCTGCTGAACCCCGCGGTAGTCCCAAGCTGAAACCACAACGCTACAGACAGCCGACAGACGGGAGGTTACAGACGCCTGGTGTCACGCTGGGGTTACAAGGTTGGAGCAGTCTGATTTTATCAGCTGCTTATGACTGGGGAGAAAAACTGAGTTAGTGAGAAACCTGCTTCTGAAAACCCAGAGATCTGATGTGGTGAAAACCCAGAGATTTGATGTGCTGCTCTTTTTATCAGCGCGACTTGAATTTCGTATCAAAAACTGTTAAAAAGAGAGAGATCTTTTTGATGCTGTTAATCAAAAACAGTATTCTCCATTCCAGAGATCCTGTGATTGGACAAACAGAAATAAGGATACACATTCACATACAACAGCCCACCACACCTCTCAGTAATGGCCTGCCTAACTTCCTAATGGCCTGGATGATTAAACATAATTTGGCAGCATTGATTACTATGATTTACATGATGGGCATCATCAGAAATAATCAAATCGTTGATCTGACATGCTTCAACAGATCTGCACATGAAAACTCAATTTGCATAAATGCATGTGCACACACACACACACCTTGTTAGATGCCCAGAGTTAGTTACGTTCTAGAACTGTCAGGGCAGCCATGTCTCTGCACATAAAATCAGACAGTGGAGGAAGCTGACAGGAGAGAGAGGAGAAGTGAAAGAGAGGGGACAAAGAGGTGGAAAATCAGAACATCTAAAGAACATTTAAAGAGCATCTGAAGAACATCTAAAGAGCATCTGAAGAACATCTAAGGAGCATCTAAAGAACATCTAAAGAGCATCTGAAGAACATCTAAAGAGCACCTGAAGAACATCTAAAGAGCACCTGAAGAACATCTAAGGAGCATCTGAAGAACATCTAAAGAGCATCTAAAGAACATGAGAGAGACTCAGCATGAACACAGAACGAAGAGAGAGACGTTGGCACAGATGAGAATCTCAGAAAGGAAATGAATAGAACAACAGTGAGAGTGGAAGGACAGGCCTGAATCGAACCAAGCGATGTGTAACAGAAGGCAGGCGTGGAGGGAGGGAGGAAGACTTGGAGGGAGGGATGGAGATGTGGATGGAGGGATGAAGAAAGTGTGGGTGGGTGGAAAGTGTGGGCCCAATTGCCAGGGCTCCGAGAAGTCAAGTCCTGCTGAGGTCGTCTTCATGCTGCCCGTCTTAAATGCTAATGTAAAATCTCTCGTTTGCATCATGCTGCTATGGTCCTCCCCCTCTCCAGCGCTCCCTCTCCCTCACCCTCTCCAGCCCTCCCTCTCCAACCCTCCATCTCCCTCTCCAGCCCTCCCTCTCCCTCACCCACTCCAGCCCTCCCCCTCCCTCCCCCTCTCCAGCCCTCCCTCTCCCTCACTCTGCTTAGCACTTAAGGTCTCATCTATAATTCAGTGCGCTAAATAAAGGTGTTACACTGAGATGAAATGAATACACGGGGCCGGCTCATTCTTCCCCCCAAACAGAGCAGCTTCTGATATGTCAGCGCAGTCACAGCTCCTCGTGTATCCCAGCCTACCACAGGTCTTCCTCCCATCTGTGAGCTTACCTTCATCAGACACAACGCAACTACAGATATGCCATCACATAGAAGAGCTGTATTAGAACAGTACACCCTGCTGGAGTGACGTTAATGGCGTTAATGTGTCAAACTTCAGACAGCAGGTCACTGGGGTGAGGGGTCTCACCTGTGGGAATGTGGTCGAAGGCCGAGGTCTTCACGAGCTCCGCGGGAGCCTCCATCTGTGAGTCTGGGTGGCAAAGACAAAGACATGTTGAAGATGTGGGCTGAGCGCAAGGCGGGCAGGTCACCGTAGTGCATGAGACCGGGAGCGGACTGTGGCTGTGGGCGGGGGAAGTGTCTGTGGGCGGGGACTGGGGGCGTGGTTTGAGGGGGTGGGTGAGAGACGTGCAGCATGGGGTGTGGGCCAAGAGAAGGCAGGTTAATAAAAGCACATGGGGTTGTAGAGGAGGCGTGAGATGCTGGGGGCCCTGCTGGCCACTGGGTCCAGACTGGGCATCACACTGGCAATTACTATGACAACTTGAAAATGCTTTCATACTCTCACAGCAGGAGATACATTGCAGGATTGAGCTATAAATAACCCAGCGAGAGAGGGAGACAGAGGGGGAGAGAGAGAGAGAGAGAGAGAGAGAGAGAGAGAGCAGAAAATCTGTATGCAAGGAGGCATACTGAAGAGGCAGCACAATCAGTCCCTAACCCTAACCCCAACTCTAACCCTAACTCTAACCCTAACCCCAACCCCAACCCTAACCCCAACTCTAACCCCAACTCTAACCCCAACTCCAACTCTAACCCCAACTCTAACCCCAACTCTAACTCTAACCCTAACCCCAACTCTAACCCCAACTCTAACCCCAACTCTAACCCCAACTCTAACCCCAACTCTAACCCCAACTCTAACTCTAACCCTAACTCTAACCCTAACTCTAACTCTAACCTTAACCCTAACTCTAACCCCAACTCTAACCCCAACTCTAACCCCAACTCTAACTCTAACTCTAACCCTAACTCTAACCCTAACCCTAACTCTAACCCTAACTCTACCCCAACTCTAACTCTAATAATAACCCTAACTCTAACCCTAACCCTAACTCTAACCCTAACCCTAACTCTAACCCTAACTCTAACCCTAACTCTAACCCCAACTCTAACCCCAACTCTAACCCCAACTCTAACCCTAACTCTAACCCCAACTCTAACCCTAGCCCTAACCCTGCCATAATACACATGGTGACACTTTTCAGCTCTACACCTGTTCAGGCTTTTTCGGACAGTTAGAAGAACATTTCTGTGCTACTTCCCGAGCAGTCTGCTCACGTGTAAAATGTAAAGAACACAGCAACAAAAAATAAAATGGGGTTCTTTCCAAAAGAGAAAATTTCTTCTAAAGAATCCACGTTATTCCTGAACAAACACTGACACTGTTTATTGCCCCCGTTAATATAAAATACTGATGTGTTTCTGTGTGTGTTTGCATTCTTGTGCGTGTATTTGCATGCTTTGTGTGTGTTTGTATTCTTGTGCATGTGTTTGTAATGTTGTGTGAATATGCATGCGAGTGTGTGTGTGTGTGTGTCTATTTTTAGCAGCACAGTCCAGGATCTGCCTTTGTGTCGGCTCACCCAGTGTCTGCTGAGCCTTGAAAGTAAAGCCAGATTTGTGCCACTGTTGAACTCAAACTCCTGGTGAACAGTAGGGCTTTGAAACATGACCGGTTGCCATGTATTCTCTAACTGCTACCAGAAATCCTCGCCCTATCCCCAGAAGCTGCCAAGGTGGATTTTCGCCAGCTTCATTTCTCCGCATTTATTTTAGGCAAACTAGTGTGAATTTGCTTTAACCCTTACCAAGTTCCCAAAGACATACTAACTTACATATTTGAAGAGGAAACAGTAGTTATGCATCATGTAAGCAGGTCATGTTGAGATGAAGGGAGATTGAGATTAAGCTGAAAAACACACAGGCGTGAGCGGGGGGGCATTTGCATGGTAAAACACAGTGACCAAGGACAACCTGGAGAGATGAGCATGGTTAAAAACGTGTAATCGATACGTGCAGGTGCCCAGTGGGACTGTCAGCATGGAGCACTTTGCATGGCTGTGTGCCTCGGCTCCCCTGACGTGAGCACCACTGTCCTACACCAGAACCTCCTCTCAGCAGGGCGCCAGCTTCGAGTCCCAGATATGCCCGTAGTAAACCACAGCGGCAAAAAGCAAAATATGATTTGTATGGTTATGGAAATGCCAGTAATGGTGGGCTTTGAGTAGCATGTAAAAAAAGGCAAATCCAGAGACCAACAGCCCTGTCAGCACTGGTGACGCCCACACTGTTTAAACACACCGATTATATTACAAAACCCCAACAAACTTAGTGGTTGGGTTCACTAGCCAAGAGAAATGTTAATACACCCATGAAGTATCAACCTTCCACTGTTACAGTCTGGCATTGTTGCTTAATGTTTGTATTACGCTCTTTAAGAGGCGGTTTGTACTGGTACGCTGGTAGCAGAGATCATAGGGTAATTGGTAGCAGTGTAGTTTCACCTTACCAGGTGTGCATGACTAGCAAACAAATGTATTTTTTGTCACTTAGGACCCAAGGAGATCCCACATGAATCTGATTTAAATTTGACGACCATTCCGAGGTGACCCGAGAGAGTGTGAGGACCCGCTCCATACGCGTCGTGGTGTACCACAACAACACTTCATTTCAACTATCAGGTGCTATTATCTTACAAAAAACACAAAAGAATTAAACACACACATTACTGGACCTCAGGAGGGTAAATCAATGCAAACAAAAACCAGTGAAGAGCCAAGAGTGGTCACTGGAGACCAGTGAAGCCTCCCAGTAACACAGGACCAATACAAACATATTCATAGGACGAGGCACATGAGACTTACACAAACCAAGGACGACACACACGCTCACCAATCCCGCCCCAGTAGCTGTGGGGACGCTGCTTCGTCTTCAGGGCAACACCACGATTGCGTACACTGTGAACGGGGGGCACAAGGGCGGCGCTGTGGGGCAGGCAGTGCCTCTCCCCTCATCTGGGGGGGCACAAGGGCGGCGCTGTGGGGCAGGCAGTGCCTCTCCCCTCATCTGGGGGGGCACAAGGGCGGCGCTGTGGGGCAGGCAGTGCCTCTCCCTCATCTGGGGGGGCACAAGGGCGGCGCTGTGGGGCAGGCAGTGCCTCTCCCCTCATCTGGGGGAGCACAAGGGCGGCGCTGTGGGGCAGGCAGTGCCTCTCCCCTCATCTGGGGGAGCACAAGGGCGGCGCTGTGGGGCAGGCAGTGCCTCTCCCCTCATCTGGGGGGGCACAAGGGCGGCGCTGTGGGGCAGGCAGTGCCTCTCCCCTCATCTGGGGGGGCACAAGGGCGGCGCTGTGGGGCAGGCAGTGCCTCTCCCCTCATCTGGGGGAGCACAGCTAGCATCAGGCACGAGGGGAAAGATAAAGTCTGCAAGGATTTCACTGCTGTCCAATCAAACTTGCTGCAAGGATATAACTGGTTCTGAAATAAACGTTCTGCAGCGGTTCTGTATTTTCACTGCTAGAACACCAGAGCCTACTACACCTTCAGGTGGTTTAGATGCAGAATAAATTACACTGGCTACAAGGGCAGATTTCTTTTTTTTAGTATGCTAGAAACGTAAGTGGATCACAGCTTTATATAGCAGAACCCACTATAGCTCCACACCAGGCAAGAGACACGAAGGGAAACGAAATCGAGTAAACGTATAGATATGCGTGTGAACCAGCGTAGGCTCGGTACTGCTGGGTTACGCTTGGGCTTGGGGTTCTGATAGAACCTTCTTGGTTCGCTACTTGAGTCAAGGACAAACACCAAGGGCAAAGAGACGTTTGTTACCCGCTGAAAGTTGCTCGGGGCGCTCACTGCTACAGCTCGGTTTATTCACACTGCTCTTCAGCTCTGCAGCGAGAGGAAGACACAACACAGGATGCTGGAGTATCACAGGAAAGACGGAAGTCTGGCAGCCCTGATCTCTACCTCCAGGGCCAGGTAACCAGGTGCAGGAAATCCTTGTATATGTCCAGAGATGGAGGCCACACTGGCCAAAACACTCACTCCCTGCTCCATCAGGTGATGATCAGAAAACGTGTAGCTAGGTAAGCAAAGACAAAAAAAACTCCAAAGTGCAAGAAAATCATTTACGTCGCCACGGCGATAAACAACTGCGTTGCGACAAAGGAGCTCCTCCTACAGGAAGACACTCCTACCAGGTCCTCCATTCAAGGGCACCACACTCAGTTTTACTACATAAGCTGTTAGCCTGAGAGGAAGACGCGAACTTGCCTTCAGATGAGATCAAATCAATACAAGCACAGGGTAAGAGAGACCGGCGCAGAGACGCGGATGGAGAACTGGGGGGGAGCAGACTGCTAAAGACAGGGGTGTGTAAAGGAGATCTGAGAGTGAAGGGGCCTCAGGAGAGAGGAGACTGTAGTAATACTCTGGTATTAGAAGAGAGGCATAACACAACTGAACAGACCGATCCATCGTTTCCGTGAGGGTGTTTCTATGGAAATTGAACTAGCCATGAACAGATGTGAAAACGTGAAAACCTATTTTCTAAAGCAAATGTTCAGTTAAAAGTTAACAGCTGTGGTTACACAGCATGGTCTTCAGTCGTCATTATGCCTACAGTGCACGGCAGTGACGTGGCAGTGAGATGTAAGTGATCCGGGTCAAACCCCTACCCTAGAAACAAACATTCCCCTCCCCCTACCCTAGAAACAAACATTCCCCTCCCCCTACCCTAGACACAAACAAACATTCCCCTCCCCCTACCCTAGAAACAAACATTCCCCTCCCCCTACCCTAGAAACAAACAAACATTCCCCTCCCCCTACCCTAGAAACAAACAAACATTCCCCTCCCCCTACCCTAGAAACAAACAAACATTCCCCCCCTACCCTAGAAACAAACAAACATCCCCCCTACCCTAGAAACAAACAAACATTCCCCTAGAAACAAAAACAAACAAACCCTCCCCTACCCTAGAAACCAAACATTCCCTACCCTAGACAAACAAACATTCCCCTCCCCCTACCCTAGAAACAAACAAACATTCCCCTCCCCCTACCCTAGAAACAAACAAACATTCCCCTCCCCCTACCCTAGAAACAAACAAACATTCCCCTCCCCCTACCCTAGAAACAAACATACATTCCCCTCCCCCTACCCTAGAAACAAACAAACATCCCCCCTACCCTAGAAACAAACAAACATTCCCCTCCCCCAAACAAACAGACAAACCACCCACAGCATTAGAGCTCGATGTAACACCACAAAAGCGAAACACCACAAACACTCATCCATCCATTGTTATGGTTATGCTCATTTTCCCATCTTCTCTGGCGGACTAGTGGAGGGTCTTATCTTTGTGTCAGTGTGGACGTGTGTGGATATCCATGTGTGTGTGCATGTTTGCTTGTATCTATAGGTATGTGTACATTTGTGTTTGTGTGTGTGTGTGTGTGTGTGTGTGTGTGCGAGTGAGCATGTGTGTGTGTGTCTATTTTTAGCAGCACACCGTCCAGGATCTGCCTTTGTGTCGGCTCACCCAGTGTCTGCTGAGCCTTGAATGTAAAGCCAGATTTGTGCCACCGTTGAACTCAAACTCCTGGTGAACAGATGTTCAGGGTGGATGTGTGTGGATGTGGTGGTGTATGTTACCATTTAAAGCACGTAGCAAACTACAGGGATCTTGTCTAGAGGGATATACAGTAGTACTTTTCCTGATGCTAGTGTACCAACCCCGAGTCTAAAGACAGGCAGACCATCAGAGAGATGCTAGACTGCAGGTGACGGCACGTGAATCTTCAAGTGCGTTAGTATGACTACAGAACTGGCACAGAGCGTCTGCACTGCGCATTACCAGAGCCACTGCCGTATGCCCTTCAGTGGTGGGACGTTCTGGTCGCACTGAGCAACCTGCACCCATGAATCTGTTCTGTTCTTTATTTACTTCACGGCAAATTAAACAAGGACAAAATCCAGGGTGCAGAGGGTCCTTGGAGACGGGGAAGTTACCAAGTCCTTCTGACAGCCTTTTATAAACTTCTTTTGATTGAATGCATGACTAACTAGGCCTGCCAAAGAGCAGACTGCCTGCAGAATTAAGTGCAAATGCAAAAGAAGGCGTTGTGTCAGCCTGACGCTCCTTAAACTGCCAAGACGGAGACACAGAAAGGAGCGGAGGAAGCAGGAGCTCTGGGCACAGAGACTGTGCACCAAATGCTTCCTGCTAATGTTTTACAGCCACTGCTGATTTAGCTAATGGACACTGAAAAGGGCGTGTGTTATGAAAAAAAAAACAGATCGAATTAGATTTGACTGAGAAAACGGATAAATCACTCCCCGAAAAGGTTGCTGCTGGGTTGCAGATAAATTTTTTTAGGAATCCATATCTGATCCATAAATAGCCAAAGAACAAAAGAAACACTTTGAAAAGTGAGAAGTGCTAGCAGAATAGAAAGGGAGACATTCTGCGTGCTCACTGTAATTCTGTAACTTCCCAGGACGGAAACACGGTATGACGGGCAGGCTGGGACAGGCAGGGACAGGGAGGGACAGTGTCTCTGCAGACTGTGACGGGTCCACAGGTCTGTGGACCAGCGTGTGTGTAGGTCCAACGACCCTGACACCTTGCTGGATCCGTCTCCCTCCCTGCTGTCCAATCACAGCATCACTCAAACGAAGCTCCGCCCACTGCCATCCCCTTTGTTCAGTGCGGGTGTACAGGACCTTCAGCACAGCGGGACCTGAGGCCTTTCTTCTTTAATGTTCTATGCAGAGACTAACGGGTCCCCACGGTCCTAGAGACTGTAGGGAGAGACTGTAGGGAGAGACTACACTGAAGACTACATGGGCCCAGAAGTCTGGCACGACCCTCCTGCCCCACGACCCTCCAGCCCCACGACCCTCCAGCCCCACGACCCTCCAGCACGACCCTCCTGCCCCACGACCCTCCTGCCCCACGACCCTCCTGCCCCACGACCCTCCAGCCCCACGACCCTCCTGCCCCACGACCCTCCAGCACGACCCTTCACCCTGCGCTCTCTGGAGCAGCTTCCAGAGACACTCAGCACCGTGATCAGCACACGGGCCTGGACCCCACGCACACCCGCTCTGCTACGCCAGCACCATTAGCATGTTAAGAGCGTGTTGTGCAGACCTGCTCTAATTTTAGCCTGCGGCACACGTGCAGTGGGGAGGGGGAACAGAACCGGGCGTCACGTGCGTTTGTGTTCTGCACGTGCTCCAGCCGTGCAGGTGTATAAATAGCGCATTGTTAAATCCCTCTGCTGTTCAAGCAGATTAGGCTTTTAATCCTGGATTCAACAAGAGCCCTGCTGAGATAAATATAACCCCCGTGAGACAGGCAGAGACGGGCCAGAGCAGCACCGCAACGTGGAGCTGTAGGGGAGACAGAGACAGAAGAATGAATGAAAGGATCTTAAATATTTATTAGAATCAAATGTAAATCCACAGATGAGTTTAAATGTTGCTTATAGCTTTTGCAGTAATGCGAGGCACAGTCAGGCTAAAGACCTGAATCCATATCATTAACAACAAGCTCAAGAGCATTTCAAATGGGTCCATCCAGCATTCCAGAACCTTCCACGGACACGTTCACACAGCGTCAATTTCACCTTCAGCTCTGACTTTTTAAGCAAACATAATGTATGTTGGTGTTCAGCACATGCAGGATCTGTGCATAATTCTAAATACCACTTGATAATATTTACACATCAAAATGAATACATAATCTATCCAAATCCATCCAATTCTTTATCAGATTAGCAGAAGAGAACAGATACATAATGTAATCTTGTGCCTCAGATTGGAAATTCAATCTATAACAGCCGATTGCGTGTTGTGATTTCCAGTGTTGGTCTGTGTACAAGCTTGTGCATGTTTTAACTACACCACGCAGGGAACTAAACAGAATACAACTGCATTTGGAGTGACAGAACATTTCCAGCTCAGAACAGAAAATCCTTACATGCGTTACAGATCATCTGAAATATCAGTCTAGTAAGTACAGTAAAATGAATATCAATATCATCTAGTAAGTACAGTAATGTTAACACAGAGCTACTCTGCAGTGCTAGTGTACAGACGTGCATGTTGTTTTTCTTATTGAGGCTATGAGTAATAAGAGATTAGGGCATTTTGAGTAAATAGTCACTGAAAGTCTCTCTCTTCTGCTCTGAGTTGTGATGACAGGGAAAAGCACTAACCTATGACACTCATATGATGGATGCAACTGCAAGACAGCAACTTAAAGCATACAAAACAATAAACACAGACAAAACAATAAACACAGACACAAACCAGACACTTACAACCGGGAACCAACACTCAGAATTGAGCACAGAACAAACAGCTAGACGTCCCAATGATGCGCCTGGAAACTGGAAGTTTTCATGATGATGACAGCGGCCAGTGAGACCAGCAGGGGGCGATAGGGATCCAGGCCATGTAGTCACAATAACTACGAAATACTTTGTTCAGGGCATTTTTGAAATATGGCTTTATTGATCATACTAAGAATGTCTCTCCATTCAGACTCACTCAGACTCACTCTGCATACAGATCCCATTAAGCTTCATTGCACTTGGAGGGCAACATTAATCAAATAGCAACGATGCAGCTGAAGGAAAGCAGGACACCAGTCTCCTCTGTCGCTAGGCAGCAGGACACCAGCCTCCTCTGTCGCTAGGCAGCAGGACACCAGTCTCCTCTGTCGCTAGGCAGCAGGACACCAGCCTCCTCTGTCGCTAGGCAGCAGGACACCAGTCTCCTCTGTCGCTAGGCAGCAGGACACCAGCCTCCTCTGTCGCTAGGCAGCAGGACACCAGTCTCCTCTGTCGCTAGGCAGCAGGACACCAGCCTCCTCTGTCGCTAGGCAGCAGGACACCAGCCTCCTCTGTCGCTAGGCAGCAGGACACCAGTCTCCTCTGTCGCTAGGCAGCAGGACACCAGTCTCCTCTGTCGCTAGGCAGCAGGACACCAGCCTCCTCTGTCGCTAGGCAGCAGGACACCAGCCTCCTCTGTCGCTAGGCAGCAGGACACCAGCCTCCTCTGTCGCTAGGCAGCAGGACACCAGCCTCCTCTGTCGCTAGGCAGCAGGACACCAGCCTCCTCTGTCGCTAGGCAGCAGGACACCAGTCTCCTCTGTCGCTAGGCAGCAGGACACCAGCCTCCTCTGTCGCTATCAACAGCTGCACTGGTTATGTGTGAACTGTTCAACAGCTGCACTGGTTATGTGTGAACTGTTCAACAGCTGCACTGGTTATGTGTGAACTGTTCAACAGCTGCACTGGTTATGTGTGAACTGTTCAACAGCTGCACTGAATATGTGAACTGTTCAACAGCTGCACTGGTTATGTGTGAACTGTTCAACAGCTGCACTGGTTATGTGTGAACTGTTCAACAGCTGCACTGAATATGTGAACTGTTCAACAGCTGCACTGGTTATGTGTGAACTGTTCAACAGCTGCATTGAATATGTGAACTGTTCAACAGCTGCACTGTTTGCGTATGTGTGAACTGTTCAACACCTGCACTGGGTATGTGTGAACTGTTCAACAGATGGAAATTGGTTCCAGGAATTATTTATGCTCTGTATGCACTCCAACCCCAATGATTCTCTAACCCTAATGATTCTCTAACCCTAATGATTATCTAACCCTAACCCTAATGACTCTCTAACCCTAATGATTCTCTAACCCTAACCCTAATGACTCTCTAACCCTAATGACTCTCTAACTCTAACCCTAATGACTCTCTAACCCTAATGATTCTCTAACCCTAACCCTAATGACTCTAACCATAACCCTAATGACTCTAACCCTAATGATTCTCTAACCCTAATGACTCTAACCCTAATGATTCTCTAACCCTAACCCTAATGACTCTAACCCTAATGATTCTCTAACCCTAACCCTAATGACTCTCTAACCCTAACGACTCTAACCCTAACCCTAATGACTCTAACCCTAATGACTCTCTAACCCTAACCCTAATGACTCTAACCCTAATGACTCTCTAACCCTAACCCTAATGACTCTAACCCTAATGACTCTCTAACCCTAACCCTAATGACTCTCTAACCCTAACCCTAATGACTCTAACCCTAACCCTAATGACTCTCTAACCCTAACCCTAATGACTCTCTAACCCTAACCCTAATGACTCTAACCCTAACCCTAACGACTCTAACCCTAACCCTAATGACTCTAACCCTAACGACTCTCCAACCCTAATGACTCTCTAACCCTAACCCTAATGACTCTCTAACCCTAACCCTAATGACTCTAACCCTAATGATTCTCTAACCCTAACCCTAATGATTCTCCAACCCTAATGACTCTCCAACCCTAATGACTCTCTAACCCTAATGACTCTCTAACCCTAATGACTCTAACCCTAACCCTAATGACTCTAACCCCAACCCTAACTCTGTTTGAGTGTGACTGCATGCTGGTTAACATGACTGATGTTTACATGCTTGGCCACAACCATAAGAGACTTGTGAAAGTTGTGATATGTAAAAGCCTCATCCACTGCCAGAGTCATGATCTTGAAGCACCTTGTTACCTGGCGCTGACAGGTCTTCACACATCTTTGCTTCACCAATTAAGAAAACAAACCACAATGTGAGTTTGTTGTACACTAACATAAACCATACCTCCCTCCATGGCCATCAGAGCCATCGTCCTGCTTTCATCAGCAGACCACAGATGAGATGATAGGACAACTTTTAAATAGATCATTCACCTTCAGTCCTCATTTGTATGTCGCACGTTGTCCAAATCTACATATGACCTTCTGATCCTTCCTGACAGTCCCCTGTGACTAGCCACGTCCTGCTTCGCATCTGAATTCAATAAGAACTGTGCTGAACCTCAGTCCAGTCCATACCAATGTCCTGGTCTGGAAACAGTGGGTTTAACCCACTTACTCTGGTTAATACTATTCAAAGCTCCTCTCCAGTCCACCGTGTGGTGCTGTAGTGTCTCTGTGCTCCAGTGGCACCTCTGAAATAGAGCGCTGAAGGATGAAGGCTTTTCTTTCGAAGGTAGTGAAATTTACATTGGGTGTCCCATATTGGAATCACAGAACGTTCTCTCAGCCCACAGTTGGCTGCTCAGTCAGTTCTTGAATGGTTGTCCTTTGTTGCATCACTAGCTCAGGAACAATGGAACACATTCTAAAGTTCTAAAAGTGACTTTACATGGGATACAGAATACAGAGTCTGTTCCCTCTCAATAAGGGAAGTGACGCAAGCTAGTGTGAGCTAGCTAAAACTCAGAATACATCAGCAATCAAAACATGGGGGGCGTGAAAATCAACTGTGTATCTCAAATGAATGAAACCAACTTCTTGGGACCCGTTGTGCAGTGGGTAAAACACAAAGGTTTAGGCTTGCATGGCTGCTAGCCGAGACAGCTCACCAGTCCCACTGATCCTGCCAATCCCACCAGTCTCACTAGTACTGTCTGTTGAAGTGGCCGCTGATGACAGGGAAAGGATGAATTCTACAATGCAGTTGCACAGTTGCAACCACATGGCTTCAAACATAGAGGGCTCCACTTCACCTGGTGTATGACAAAGGGCACCAGAATCCAATGTGCTAATGAACAGAGGCAAAAATCAAACAAACATCAACATAATCATGCCAGTGTCGATCCTTACAGACACCAACCAGTTTCTTACAGACACCACCAACCGGTTCCTTACAGACACCACCAACCGGTTCCTTACAGACACCACCAACCGGTTCCTTTCAGACACCAACCAGTTTCTTACAAAAAGTGTGAATATGGCTGTATACAACTTCATATAGAATTAGCTTGTACTGAAGATTTAATTAGCTAGCTATTAGAATAGCTGTTACTTAATTTCCCAGTGGCAAGTTCCATAATTTAAGAATTTCTGCCATCATGTAGTTGTTGGTTAGGCAGTGTGCGTACCCTGATTTAGCATCATTAGCCTGGTCTTCAGCATATCATAAAAGAAGCTTCAACCTTCTATATCAGTGACGTCTTTGCAGCTCCATGACAAATATCACAAATGTTGACTGTGCCTGTTGCTGAGTCAGGTGTTATGCAGCAGTCAATGTCTTTTGAGAAATGACTTCAGATTAACAGTGTAAAATGGAGACAGAGGTGCTATAGTAGAGGAAGTGCTATATCACTGTGTTGATGGACTGCCTTCTTTGACAGCTCTGCACCCTCAGTGTAAAGAGCTATTTCAGGTAGACGATCAGTGCAACAGATTTCAGTCAGATAACATCCTCTTTCGTCAGAGTGTGTTTGTATGTAAGAATTAAAGAAAATGGTAAACAGAGGAGCTGGCCATGATGCTTGTGATTACACACCATATTTCACAAATGAATGGAAGTGGAATTCAGGACAATCTTCCTTCATGAGGAAGTTTGTACTAATTTCATCATAAGGAAGTTTGTACAAATTCCATCATAACCGTCTCAAGTGATGAGTGTATTAAACCACTTCAAGATCGAAAACTCAGAATTGAGACACAATACACATATGCTTCCTTCTAAACACACTAGGAACTGAACATTACAGGACTGTTTAGTTAGCAGAACGGTTAGACTGGTAAGAAAGGGAGGGGTTGTTTTCTCAGGAACTTATAGAGACGCTTACTGTAACGCGCAGGTGTTTAGAGCAGTGTGAGATGAGAAAGGCCATTACACCATCACCCAGACCCCGCACCCAAAGATCTGGCAGTCCTACACAGGGAAGGAGCAGTTCAGAGTGTGAGGCGTGCTTCAGCAGGAAAGGGTTCTCTGTCCTCTCTCCTTCTAGTGTAAATATCTTTCGACTTTGTCATGGTGGTGTATCCATCTGGAGCAGGTGTTTGGGTCTATATTTTCACATCTTTGATTAAAGTTGTATTTAAAATATTACAAGCGCTTAAAGGGGGAATCTTGCTAATTCTGTGAAGTTCTATATAGTCACCAGTTTAGTTTCAATACATGTCAAGAGTTATATCACTTCATCATGACTGCCTCACATTACAGTTGTTGGGTATGCACAATATATTGTTTGTTAATCATTATCACGATACTGTCCCGTTCAGTCTTGACTATACGACTATACTATAGAAGGCTGCAGTATGCACAGGAACTGTTGACTCTGACATAATCGCTGTATAGTATGAGCATCCTGACCAGCAACCGATGTCATTGATGTCAGAGTGCACCAGCCAGTCTTGAACACAAGCCAGTCTTTAACAAATACACGTCAATCTTTTAATGAACACAACCTAGTCTTTTATAGAACACAAGCAAGTCTTTAAAGAACACAAGCTAGTCTTTAACAAATACACGTCAATCTTTTAATGAACACAACCTAGTCTTTTATAGAACACAAGCCAGTCTTTTACAGAACACAAGCTAGTCTTTAACAAATACACGTCAATCTTTTAATGAACACAACCTAGTCTTTTATAGAACACAAGCCAGTCTTTTATAGAACACAAGCTAGTCTTTAAAGAACACAAGCCAGTCTTTACAGAACACAAGCCAGTCTTTAAAGAACACAAGCCAGTCTTTACAGAACACAAGCCAGTCTTTTACATAACACAAGCCAGTCTTTAAAGAACACAAGCCAGTCTTTTACATAACACAAGCCAGTCTTTAAAGAACACAAGCCAGTCTTTTACATAACACAAGCCAGTCTTTAAAGAACACAAGCCAGTCTTTAAAGAACACAAGCCAGTCTTTACAGAACACAAGCCAGTCTTTTACATAACACAAGCCAGTCTTTTACATAACACAAGCCAGTCTTTTAAAGATGACATTACCAGTGTTTTACAGCATTTATGGAAAGACACATCATGATCTGAGCATATAAGTGCAGTAAAGTAATTTGTCCAGTTAGTGCAGTCATAGCTATTGCTGGCCTGACGTTATATGTTTCCCCAGTCAGACAGCATTATCACATGTACTGAAAAACCTCAGTTGGCCATATTTTGTAAATCAACAACAGTAATGTGTTTCCTAAGCTTGAGTGGCAGGTTCACTTTAGATAAGTAACTCCACTCTAGATATTGGAATTTATTTACATTCACCACAGTAGTTTCTTTACCTGAGTGGTTATGGGAAGTCATCGTCAATGATGGCGACTTCTTCCTTGAAGAGTAAAGCTCCAGAAACAGGGGTTCAGTGTCCAGCAAGCTCCAGAGACTGAAGAGATGTGTTCACCTGTGGAATCCACCTGCAAGTAAGCTAAAGATGCACCGTGTAGTAAACAACATATTTACTACATTCTTAAATATACATTTTAATAATATACATGTTTTTATGTTTAATATACAGTTCATAGACTTGTATATACAGTCTGTGATATAGATATATACATTCAACCAATATATAGATATATAAAGTGTAACAATAAAAAATATATAGACATATACACTGTAAGATATGTGTTAATAGCAGATATTAATTCATAAAGGGTATAATATAGATATTACCAGCAGCCATAAAACTTAACACTTTGGTACCCAATGAAGTTATAGCATGTGATAATATACTGTCAACATTTACCACATAGACTACAGTACAATACACAACCACCAGTCCTAAAGGTTCCTCATATGAACAACGAAGAGTAACCATCCATTACAGGTCATATCAACTAATGTTTGGGGAACTTATAAAGCACTTAAAGATGAATTAAATAGGGCCAGGAACCTGTTACTAACTTTACACAGGACACGACACACACACACACACACACACACACACACATCTGCACAGGAACACATCCTTGTACAAGATAAAAAGGACCCCAACAGACAATTTCCAATTCATTACGGATGAATTCACTTGGATTTCATTCAAGTCTACATTCCAGTTAATGTAAACATTTAAGTTTACATAAATATTTCTGCCATATTCAGAGAATACCCCAAAATGCACATAATACCCCAAAACACAGATAATAACCCAAAAAAACACATAATACCCAAAAACACAGAATTTCCAAAAGTACAAGCTTGGCCTGTAAGTCACGCTGTGATGGCAAACGCATGCTGAGCGCCCTAAAGCTGTTGGACTCCTCTGCTCAGTGTGGTGCCACCTCACAGCCAGCAGGGGGGGTGAGACTGGGGTGAACCACAGAATGGGGAGGTGTGTGTGTGTGTTGGGGGGGCACTGAGGTAGTTATGAGGTCTCCTGTGTCTGTGTGTGTAAGTGTGTGTGAGCACTGTGGTAGCTATGGGGTCTCCTATGTCTGTGTCCATGTCACACCCCAACCCCCCACTCCAGAATAGACTCAGTGACATGAGAAACCAGGCAGGGAGCACTGGGGACACGAGACAATACTGCATCAGTGCGCGCGCCACAGCTCCCCCCAAACAGGCCTCTCCTACTGTTGACTGCTCTCTTTTGACCAAGCAATCCCGATATGAGGTAACGATGTGGAATATTCTGAGTGTTGTCTGTCGCTGGACATAGATTGATCTCCAGTGAACAGCAGGCAATCAGACTTGTGGTCGTCTTAAGAAAACCACTAGGCAACTTTTTTTTAGGTCCTACTATAGCCCGATACTCAAACTTATTGATTCTAACGTATTGATTCTAACTATAAGATCGAAACTGAACAGTTGAAAACGTAACCTAATACAAACGCATGTTAGAAACGGGATCTGCTGACTGTTGTTTTTCCTATTGTTCATAACCATAACCCTCGAGATGGCACTCAACTTTATCCTGCATCCACAAAAGCAAACAAACGCCTCACTAAGCCTGTCGCGCAGACGTTGCGTTAAACAGCCGCAAAGCATAACGCGTGTGGTAGTCCAGACTCCTAGATGCCTTCGTCCTGAGTCCAAAAGCTCTCTCGCTCTTCGATGAAATGTGAATATCAGCTGGATTCCCCGCTACATCGCCTCTCTTGGTACTGTCATCACAGCTTCTTCACCTCATTCACAAAAATGGTCGACGCATGGTCTAACACCCGCCCATCCCCAGACAACTCATATCATTGGTCATTAGTGACTTAACCACACAATTGCATAATTCTAGTAAAAGGTAACACGGGGACCAGTTACACTGCTAATGTCTACATCCGAATCGGGGCTGAACCGATCATTTTTCTTCGACATTTCCAAATGGTTTCGGTCCATTACGCGGCTACACAAATCCCACATCCATCACTGAATGGATGTTGTAACCCAAACGCGCGCTCATTCCCGTTTGAACATAACGCCGTGTCGTATTTAATCCTCCCACCACCCATTCATAAAAAAAATAATGTTTATCGCATTTCGGTAGTAAACGAACCGTAACTCGTAGCGTAGTGTTTTCATTTGTCAGGACGCTGAGTTGTGCTCATATTATAGTTACACACTGTACTGTAGCGATGATGTGCGTGCTTCATTCAGCAAAACACCCGAGCTGAAGTCTATCTAATCAATGAGGCTACCAGCTCACCTTAATGTAGCGGACGGAGGATCATTCGGTGACAAAAAACACAGTACATTCAGTTCTCGTGTGACGCGCAGTAGCGGTTGAAACGTCCGCTGTCAGATTCCGCCATACTGGATTTATGATTAAGGCATCACGTGTGGCGAGACGGTACCGTGTCCCGAAGAGGCGGGAAAGCGCTATTGCTCTGCGAAACACGCCCGGGACGCAGCCGCACGCCTGCGTGGTCTGTGGTATTTATGGGTACATGTAGATGCCACATTCAAGTTGACCAAATTCAAATATTACACACCAACGATGCTCACTTCAATAGAGTAGCGATTTGCCAAAATGGAGGTATATTAAAGTGATTAAAAATATATAATAATATTAATAATATTACAAATTTAGCGAAAATACAATTAAAAGGCCATTGCTGACAAGTCTCTCTCTCTCTCTCTCCCTCTCTCTCTCTCTCTCTCTCTCTCTCTCTCTCTCACACACACACACACACACACACACATAAGCACATTGTGGTTCTTTGTTGCTGTCACTGCATCTTAAATATATTTAAGGTGCTCTTAAATACAACCAATGGTTAAAGAGCTTAACTTTAGATGTGAATACATGTGAACTCCATTTTTGCATACATTATATATCAATATATTTTATATTTGAACATTATGTATTTAATATATAATTTAAATATTGTAAAAAAATTTATATATTACATAATATACGTAATATTAAATATTCCATATATTAACATGTTTGTGGATATCATATATTCCATATATTAACATGTTTGTGGATATCATATATTCCATATATTAATGTGACGGGCAGTAGGTGCGAACGAAAAGGAAGCGATCACGCCAAGTCTCAGAGAAAAAGAGGGGTTTAATGAATAACGTGCGCAAACCAAAATCCCGTGCACTGATCCAAATTAAGGATATAATAACCAGCAGTCAACTGGTACACAGACAAGGCATATATAGACAGACAAACTACCGTCAGGTGAGGGAGCTAATAAGCCCCACCCACCTGAGGGAAGCACACAACGCAACAACAACAGGACAACTGCCGCTGTACCGTAGGTGACCGGGAGGGGAGCCTCCCTCACCGTGACAGACCCCCCACCAAGCCGCACTACGGCCCGATGTGCGGCCCACAGCGGCAGAACACAAGACGCAAGACGAAGGGGCAGGAAGGCAGGGACAAGGCAGGGAAACACCTCCTGCGGTCCGGGAGCTGCAACACAAAACATATAACAAATTAGCTCCGCCTCCCTGGGCGGGACCCTGGACCGACTGGGCCGTCAACCATAGACAACCACGCCCCAGTCGGTCACAGAGCCCTCACGCCCCAAGGGCCCCACACAGTGTGCGTGTGTGCAGGTTACCTCCCTACTGCACAGTTGAACGTCTCCTGGACCAACCTCTCGGCTCGGGGCAAACCATTCAACATGGCCTGGAGCACCCCTGGGCTTACCTAGCTCGGCCAGGGAGACCACCCCCTTTTGGAGGGGTACGAAGCAAGGGTGGACTCCTCCACCCTGCCGGAGGTTCCAACTGGAGAGCACTCCCTCCCTCTAATGGGCCAGCTAGCTCCAGGGTGAAACCCTCGTCAACCCGAGCACGAGGGCAGGTCCAGGGACTCCACAGTCAACCGCGGGAGGAACCTGCACACAATACATACGCACAAACACACACACAGACACGACACAAACGCGCACTTACCCTGACCTTCTGGCACCCCTGACACAGGGGGGGAGAGGTCTCCTTCTCAGAAGGAGGGGACACCCCTTTGCTAAGACAAACTACCGTCAGGTGAGGGAGCTAATAAGCCCCACCCACCTGAGGGAAGCACACAACGCAACAACAACAGGACAACTGCCGCTGTACCGTAGGTGACCGGGAGGGGGAGCCTCCCTCACCGTGACAATTAACATGTTTGTGGATATCATATATTACATATTTCTCCAAATGTGCCAGATGTTACGTCTCCCACCAGTCTGGTTTGGTCAGGATGGGCCAGAATACTCTGAAGTTGTTTCTGAGATATCAGAGGAGATCCATTCCTCCCTCAGAGGAGATCCATTCCTCCCTCAGAGGAGATCCATTCCTCCCTCAGAAGAGATCCATTCCTCCCTCAGAGGAGATCCATTCCTCCCTCAGAGGAGATCCATTCCTCCCTCAGAGGAGATCCATTCCTCCCTCAGAAGAGATCCATTCCTCCCTCTGACTGCTCCAATAGAGCTAAGAGCTCATTTCTTGAAAGTTGTCCAACACATTTGCTGTCACATTTTAGTGAAGGTTCATGAGCGAACTGACCCGAAAGATTCAAAAACAAGAACAAAGCAGCTGCCTTCAAAATAAAAGCAGTGACGTTTTATTTGAAGCACTTATCGCAGTGTAATGGGTGTCATAGTCACATATTTACCTTTGACTTCTAACTTGTCAACGATCTCGTGCGGGCCGGTCAGACATGGTCAGAGGGCCGGATGTACAATGTCCAGGTGTGCACTACACACTACACAGACTCCTCATGCACCCAGACACCGTACGTGTCATGGGGTCCTCATACACCTGCACACACCTAACACTGTTACGGACACTTCATGGTAACATTCCTGTAACTGGGTTAAGCAATTTCACTGAAGTCATCAGAGCTTTTTAAATGGTAAATGATACCATATGATCACCTATCAGTCATAACCAGAACAGATTCATCTCAGTGTTTTTATCATATTTTTGTAGAATTTAATTTTTTGGTGTTGTTTTTGTGTGCAGGGAGGGAGGGTTACCATGGCAACAGAGGTGCAGTAGTTAAGCAACAGTTATAACACTTCTGTAAATGGATCCATAGCAGATTGGAGGACCATTAGTGGAGCAGGACCATTAGTGGAGCAGGACCATTAGTGGTGCAGGACCATTAGTGGAGCAGGACCATTAGTGGAGCAGGACCGTTAGTGGAGCAGGACCGTTAGTGGTGCAGGACCATTAGTGGAGCAGGACCGTTAGTGGTGCAGGACCATTAGTGGAGCAGGACCATTAGTGGAGCAGGACCATTAGTGGTGCAGGACCGTTAGTGGAGCAGGACCGTTAGTGGAGCAGGACCGTTAGCGGAGCAGGACCGTTAGTGGAGCAGGACCATTAGTGGAGCAGGACCGTTAGTGGAGCAGGACCGTTAGTGGAGCAGGACCGTTAGACTGCAGGCTTTTCCTCACCAGACCAGCATTTCCACTAGAGTGGACACTCCCTTCTGATTGGAAACAAATTCAATATCACAGCATTTCCATTTGTGTTATTTGATTTGAGATCTCAGACACCCACATTAAGTATCAGCGTGGATTTGCACCCGTTGCAATGAGTATACTTTACATTAGTAATGTAACTCATGTTTCTACTTACACTATATATGATTATATTTTAATATATGACACAGAAACATTATGAAATGGAAGAATACTTTCACAAGCAGGCTATACAGTGTGAACTGCAGTACAGCGTAAATAATATAATATTATATTAATATTATAAATACTATCTGTTAAAACAATGCTGTCTGTATAAAATATGCTGTCCATGCTGATCACACATCCTTTGCATTCACTTTAGTAGAAGCACTTTAGTAGAATATATCAGGGGTCACACCCAATGTTGGCTAGTCTTCCCTGAACCTGCCCTCAGTGGTGAGAACCTGACCACAGGACCACTGCTCACTGGATGTGTTTGGGTGGGTGACACTGAATCATGAAATAACCCAAACGTTTGCCTAAACATTTGAACAGCTACTTTGTGACAGCGTACGTTGTTAAAAGCAGTGCAAGAAGTAAATCAATCAAAGCCATCAGACGGGTGGCGGTTCAAGCACCACCACTCTGGAGTGGCAAGACCCTTCAGCCTCAATCGCTCAGACTGTATTGTCATCACTGTAAGCGCCTCTAGCACGTGCACGTTCATCTTGTGGCCAGTGAGTGTCTGTGCTCCTAGTGTTGGCAGTGAGGGTATATGCAGGCAATGTGTTCTGTTGGCTTTTTGCACAAAGATTTGTCAGCCATAGAATGAGGCTCAGTATGGGCATAGCTGGGCCCCAGACACACCACAGGGCCCCTGACACCGGGAAGAGCCCTCTAGGGACTACTGGTTGGGATTGGGCTTCTTTGCCCTTTCTCTGGGGTATGTTCTACATCTACCTGCTCAGTTGAGTCAGCTGTTTTGGTGTGAGCCAACATATGTAAAAGGTTAGAATATCTGAATATCCTCAGTGTATGACTACTGGACTTGGGATTAGAAGAAGATAGGTTTCCCAGGGCTAAAAAGAAAACTTGCCATTCTTTGACCCTGAATGTAGAATGTTTGTTTTCATTTGGGGGGGTATTTGAGCTTTTGGAAAACCAATCCAAACAGAATTGTTCAGTAGTCTGAACCTATTCATCTCTTTACATTCATCTTCGAAAGTGACCACTGCTATTGATGCCTGTTTACAGTAAACCGTGATGCGTTACTGAATGTAAAAACAGTATCCAGGTTAATACTCTAATGTAAATACTCTAATACATCTCCTCATCTCCATCTTCATCTCCTTATGACCATCTTCATCTCCTCATCTCCATCTCCATATTCATCTCCTCATCTCCATCTTCATCTCCTCATCTCCATCTTAATCAACTTATGACCATCTTCATCTCTTTATCTCCATCTTCAGCTCCTTGTGCTAGTCAGTGTCTTCTCTCCAGATCTGCTTCTCTGAGTTGTGTCTGTGTTGTTGTGTCTGTGTTATTGTGTCTGTGTTATTGTGTCTGTGTTGTTGTGTCTGTGTTGTCGAGTCTCAGTTGTTGTGTCTGTGTTGTTATGTCTGTGTTGTTGTGTCTGTGTTGTTATGTCTGTGTTGTTGTGTCTGAGTTGTTGTGTCTGAGTTGTTGTGTCCTCTTCAGCATCTCTGCTGAGAGTCTAAGTTATTCTCTGTTTCCTGTCTCAGAACAACCTCTCTGAGTCTCAGTAGGTCATGAGTTTGGCCTCCATCTGTGTCTTGTGTTACCTTCTGTTCTCTTGGACTCTACTGACTCTTCAGTCTGTCTTTCAGCAAAAGCTCCTCTTGCTTCTTCAGAGTGGACCAGGTTCTGCCTTCAGTCAGAGGACGATGGCTGACATGTTGGGTCTCTTCTCTCTCCTTCAGCCCCAGCGGGATGACATTCTCCAGCTGCCCCCCCACCCTCATGTGTGTGTTCTCTCATCTCTCCCTCTCTCCTCTGCCTGTGCCGTTTCCTGAAGAGAGTAATCTTTCAAGTTCTCCATTTCTGTCTGAGGCTTTTTAAAATTCCACTTAACATTCTGTTAGAGTTTCATTCATCTAATGCCCACTTTGTGTCATTCTATTGATGCATGACATTTCATTTGGGGGTATTTGAGCCTTTGGAAAACCAATCCAAACAGAATTGTTCAGTAGTCTAAACCTATTCATCTCTTTACATTCATCTTCGAAAGTGACCACTGCTAGTGATGCCTGTTTACAGTAAACCGTGATGCGTTACTGAATGTAAAAACAGTATCCAGGTTAATACTCTAATGTAGCACTCCAAACTTCAAACTTCAGTCTGTGTTCTGTTAGTTTATATGATCAACTATGATAATGACCCGATACAGTCTCTGCAGAATCTCACAGTATCTAAGCCTTTCCATCTTTGGCCAGTGTTGTCGGTTATTGTTTCATTTATGCTCCCTGTGTTGATACATCAGGTTTCATCATCTGAAGTGTCCACATAGAGCATTAGAACAGTCGTACTGGTCATTACAACAATCACACTGGTTATTAGAACAGTCACAATGATCATTAGAACAGTCACAATGATCATTAGAACAGTCACACTGATCATTAGAATTGTCACAATGATCATTAGAACAGTCACAATGATCATTAGAACAGTCACACTGATCATTAGAACATCCACACTGATCATTAGAACAGTCACACTGATCATTAGAATTGTCACAATGATCATTAGAACAATCACACTGATCATTAGAACATCCACAATGATCATTAGAATGTCCACAATGATCATTAGAACAGTCACCCTGATCATTAGAACAGTCACAATGATCATTAGAACGGTCACAATGATCATTAGAACATCCACACTGATCATTAGAACGGTCACAATGATCATTAGAACAGTCACCCTGATCATTAGAACAGTCACAATGATCATTAGAACGGTCACACTGATCATTAGAACATCCACAATGATCATTAGAATGTCCACAATGATCATTAGAACAGTCACCCTGATCATTAGAACAGTCACAATGATCATTAGAACGGTCACAATGATCATTAGAACATCCACACTGATCATTAGAACGGTCACAATGATCATTAGAACAGTCACCCTGATCATTAGAACAGTCACAATGATCATTAGAACGGTCACACTGATCATTAGAACATCCACACTGATCATTAGAACGGTCACAATGATCATTAGAACAGTCACACTGATCATTAGAACATCCACAATGATCATTAGAACAGTCACCCTGATCATTAGAACAGTCACCCTGATCATTAGAACATCCACAGTGATCATTAGAACAGTCACCCTGATCATTAGAACAGTCACACTGATCATTAGAACATCCACAGTGATCATTAGAACAGTCACCCTGATCATTAGAACAGTCACACTGATCATTAGAACATCCACACTGATCATTAGAACATCCACACTGATCATTAGAACAGTCACAATGATCATTAGAACAGTCACCCTGATCATTAGAACAGTCACCCTGATCATTAGAACATCCACAGTGATCATTAGAACAGTCACCCTGATCATTAGAACAGTCACACTGATCATTAGAACATCCACAGTGATCATTAGAACAGTCACCCTGATCATTAGAACAGTCAAACTGATCATTAGAACATCCACAGTGATCATTAGAACAGTCACCCTGATCATTAGAACAGTCACACTGATCATTAGAACATCCACAATGATAATTTGAACTGCATAAACAGTTCCCATCTGGACAGACTCTGCCACACCCAGTCCATAGATTGTAAGTGAAGACCAGGTGATTTACATATTACAACGAGTTCTACCAGAAATATAGCAAGCTGGTGGCATGTCATTATTACAGTAAGACTTCAATATATATACATCATCTGTTTAAGTAACTTGGACAGATGTGAAACCAAACATAACCGAAGAGGCCAAAACTCATTTTATCATACGTTTGAACAACAAACATCAGGATAGTGAACACTTGTTCAATTTAGCCAGTTCAGATTAAGATTTGCTTCCGTTAGCTCTCGTCGTAACAAAGCCGTAATGAGCACATTATCGGCAGCATTTGTGACACCAACATTCGTGGCAGCCTTGCAGGCTGTTTTTACATATTATACCTTACAGGCTGTTTCTAAATAATATTATACCTTACAGGCTGTTTTTACATATTATACCTTACAGGCTGTTTCTAAATAATATTATACCTTACAGGCTGTTTTTACATATTATACCTTACAGGCTGTTTCTAAATAATATTATACCTTACAGGCTGTTTTTACATATTATACCTTACAGGCTGTTTTTACATATTATACCTTACAGGCTGTTTCTAAATAATATTATACCTTACAGGCTGTTTTTACATATTATACCTTACAGGCTGTTTCTAAATAATATTATACCTTACAGGCTGTTTTTACATATTATACCTTACAGGCTGTCACTCTGCTGAATGGAAACCTAAGGGATTATTTAACATACACCTGAATTTAATAGCCTTCACCACTAAAGACGTTTAAAATCAAGCAAACGAACGAACAGCAACATAGTCCTATTACTATATTTTCTGGGGGAACACATAAATAAATACATTTAAGATATTAGTATATTTTTATGGTAATAGTAATTTTTTAAAGTTTTTGCAAACTTATAGTTTCATGTAGCACTTACTGTAAATAAAAATATATTTGCCAACATCTGGACGTGACAAAATCTATTCATTTATCAGCGCATTGCGCCATCACGTGGCACATATGGGTAACACAAGCCACTTACCACACCGGAAGTCCTGCCTACGATTTCCGTTTCTTATTTGGGAACGTCACAGTTAGGATCATAAACCAACACGTGAATTTGTCATAGGCATGACCTATTTTTTAACCAAACGCGTGTTATTTTAATACCGATTAACTTCGCAATATATATATATATATATATATACATATACATACATTTGACCAGTTTGATGAGAAGAGGACAATCTTCAGCGTGCGGAAACGCCTTTACGAGCCGCCTGAATAGACCTGCTCTTGGGCTGAAAGTTTCCAGGCTCGCCGAGCCGCTAGCGGGCGGTGGTGCGGCAGGGCTCCCCGGGTACGTGCGCGTTACACGGCATGGACCACACTGAAGACCACGCGGTGCAGCTTCACGGGGACGAGGAGATAATCGAAGTGATCGAGCTGGCCGAGACGGAGCCGACGGCAGGTGGGTGTGGTGGGCTATACGCCCTGCGGCTCGCCGCGGTGTTGGGCAGCTCACTACCGCCACACGGGGCCGGTGTTGGGTCGAGTCCGACTCCCCTCCTTTATAAGCGCATAAAGACGCTACATAAAGATGATATTTTCCGTTTCCGTTGTTTCTATGAATAAAAATAAGGGCGCTTTTATCACTTTTTAATTCTCAGGCCTGGAGCAGTAACATACTTGCTGTAGCATGTTTGCTACCTCTGACCACGTGACTTCGCAGTACTACTTCGTTCCAGTCATTACTGTCAGCCTTACATCTTACTGACACCTGACTTATTTCCTCTTTAATACGATATTTGACAAATATTCCCTAATTATGTCTAATTATCTAGTTAGGACAAAACTAAAGTTAGGACAAAACTAAGTTATAATCACAGTAATCACAGGACTGAAATGTCTAATTAACGTCTTTTTTATTTTGGTGACCTATCTGTGTAGGCTATTCCACATAAAGCACGTCTCTAAGTTCAACAAGGTTTATTTTAATAAGGGGAGTTTAGTTTTAGTGACGCCAACACAATGCCTGCCGAAATTATACTCCGAATATCATCTGTAGCGTCTTTATATGTGTGCAAACGGGGCGAGTCGGATTCTGACGAGGAGTCGGAATTCGGCACAACACCTGACCTGTTCTTGTAAGTTAGGGAATCAGTTAGCTAAGTGGTGAGATTAAGACGTTGCTCTTGTAGTGCTAGCTACTCTGTGTGTGACATTTGTGGTTTTTATTTAGATGACCTAGCAGGGGAGATCGAGGATGTAGATTTCGGCGAGGCAGGGAACGTAGATGACGAAGGATGGGAAACAGAGGACGAGATGGAAGACGATCAAGATGACAGCGAGCTCACGTTTTCTAAACATACCGGTGACGGTTTCTTTCAGTCTGCTTCTTACCTTCTGGTCTTTATCCCTTACCGATGTTCTCCTCTTCCTGCGGATGCTGTTAATTCACTGTGTACATTTAATCATCTATCTCAGGCTCCGTCTTCTGTGTCAGCTTGGACCCGCTGACAAATACGCTTGCTGTCACCGGCGGTGAGGATGACCAGGGCTTCATATGGGACGTCTCCACCGGAGAGGTGCTGTTTGAATGCACAGGTGTGTTGGAATGATCTTGGCTGGTAAATCAGTGCGTAACCTTGTGCTGAGGCAGGTCAGCACCCACTCCTTAAATGCTCAAGAATCCTGTTTTCCGTAGGCCATAAGGACTCGGTCACATGTGCAGTCTTCAGCCACGACTCCAAGCTGGTGGCGTCTGGAGACATGAGCGGACTAATAAAGGTCTGGAGGGTCGAGACAAAAGAGGAAATTTGGTCTTTTGAAGTAGGAGATCTAGAGGTAAGTGCAAAATCACTGGTGTGTTGACTCCATGTAAAAAGAAAAAGCGTTGAGCAGTGTGTTGATTCTGTCCTGATCCTGTCCTGTCCTGTCGGGGCAGTGGCTCCAGTGGCACCCCTGTGCACCTGTCCTGCTGGCGGGGACTGCAGACGGCAACGTGTGGATGTGGAAGATTCCCAGTGGAGAGTGTAAGACGCTCCAGGGACCCAACTGTCAGGCAACAAGTGGCAAAATCCTCCCTGATGGTGAGAGAACCTTGAGTGTATAAAGGGGACAGATGGCATCTTTAGAACAGTGGGGATAGAGGACGGGTTTGTTTGGGGGAGGGGTTTGTTGGGAGGACAGGTTTGTTTGGGGGAGGGGTTTGTTGGGAGGACAGGTTTGTTTGGGGGAGGGGTTTGTTGGGAGGCCATGTTTGCTGTTTCATTGTTTCCCATAATTGCTGCTTCTGCATCAGCGCCATGTGGCTTTTAGCTGTGGCCTTGAGACACTACAGCTCTACGGTGTCCTGCAGGGGCCAGTAAATGTTTCACTGACAAACAGCAACAAAAGTGAGCATGATCTGAACATGAGTGTGGTCGTAAAAGTGAACATGATGTTAAGACATGTTGTAATTCTTAACATGATCTGAAGATGAGCTACACAGGTAGGTGTGACTGCTCATTACCTGTGTTTAAAGGTTTAAATGACCCTGTTGGAATGTGTTTTTGTTTAAGTCTGTTGCTGATCTACAGGGGAGTGTAATGTTGGTGCTACAGTCAGCACAGTAGAGCTCTGTGTGGCTGGGAGCCATTTGATAGTCATTTGGTTTTGATGGTATTTGGTAGAATGGCTGTAAATCTGGATGGTGTTCTAATAAGGTGAGTCAGTCTGTCTCCTCACCGTCCTGAGTGGACAGGAGTGGACTGAAGCGTCTCTGTCTCCCACACAGGCAGGAGGGCAGTGGTGGGATATGAGGATGGGACACTGCGTCTCTGGGACCTCAAGCAAGGCACCACCATCTATGTCATTAAAGGTGAGGGACAGCTGATGGCTTATGGAGAACATTCAACTCCAGTTCTGCTATTCAGATCAGATCTACTTTTTTTGCTGTGTGTTTAAACATATCACGACCTTGGTTAAAAACAAACCTTGCTGTCTTCTTAGGCCACGATGGCCACCAGGGGGCGCTGACATCTATGGAATGCAACAAAGATGGCACGCTGATCCTTACAGGGTCGGTGGATGGACAGGCTAAACTTATCAACACTTCAACAGGCAAAGTGAGTCCATAGATCATTGGAGATTTGTGTAGTTCTGATGTATCGGGTCGAGCTTCCGGCAACACCAGGGCCATGGGTCTGCGGTTACTAACCTACGCTAGCGTTTACTAACCTACACTAACGTTTACTAACCTACGCTAGCGTTTACTAACCTATGCTAGCGGCCTGACATAAATGCAGATGAACCCCAGTCACAACAAAAAGGGCTCACGAATTACAAAATTTAAAATGACGGCCCATGCGCGGACAGGACGACGGGTCCCTGGTCTGGGGCGCTGGGTCTGGTCCAGGCACAAGTGGGACATGCCGGGGCCTCTGCAGAAGCAGTCCAGAAACACGAGCTCGCACGCGAAGTGTGACAGCGAGAGCCTGTGAGCTATGTGAGGCTCTCTGAAGAAGACCATCCATCAAAGGCTGTACATGCAGCACCTCTGCTGAGAGGAACCATGTGCTGTTGGGATGGAGCTCTGCACGCGTGAGCCAGAGTCTGCGCATGCAGTCCTGCCCCACGGCTGCTGTAATACTGCCCTGTCCTGCCCACCTGCCCCACGGCTTCTGTAATGCTGCCCTGTCCTGCCCACCTGCCCCACAGCTGCTGTAATGCTGCCCTGTCCTGTTGCCCCACAGCTGCTGTAATGCTGCCCTGTCCTGTTGCCCCACAGCTGCTGTAATGTTGCCCTGTCCTGCCCACCTGCCCCACGGCTGCTGTAATACTGCCCTGTCCTGCCCATTTACCCCACGGATGCTGTAATACTGCCCTGCCCTGCCCACCTGCCCCACGGCTGCTGTAATGCTGCCCTGTCCTGCCCATTTGCCCCACGGCTGCTGTAATGTTGCCCTGTCCTGCTGTTCTAGGTGCTGGGCTGTTTCTCCATTGAACACAGTGAAGCACAGAGGGCATCTGAGGACGAGGGTCCCAACTCCGTGGAGTCTGTTGGATTCTGTAACGTGTAAGTCACGACACTGGGAATGTCCCAGTCCTCCCAGTAAGGAGGTTGTTGAGGTAGTTATGTTTGCGCTGGGTTGACTGATCACATGATGTTCCAGGCTTCCGCTGGTCGCCGTGGCGTATCTGGATGGGACTCTGGCCGTTTTCGACCTGTCAACGCAGAGCCTGAGACACAGGTGTAAACACGAGGTAACCACGGCAGAGTGGAGCTGACACACCACACCGCTGAGGGCGTGGTCTAATGTCTGAGTGGGCGTGTCCCTCAGGTGGTCTAACGTCTGTGTGGGCGTGTCCCTCAGGTGGTCTAATGTCTGAGTGGGCGTGTCCCTCAGGTGGTCTAACGTCTGTGTGGGCGTGTCCCTCAGGTGGGCATCGTGCGTCTGCAGTGGGAGGAGACGTCTGCAATGGTGGCCGTGTGTAATCTGGGTGGGGAGGTCGCTCTGTGGGACGGCCGATCTGGGAGTCTGGTGTCTGAGTACCGCGGCCACTCGGCCGAGATCCTGGACTTCACCCTCAACAGGTGAGTCCACACACCTAAAGGAGCAGCACTTGTTGTTTTGGGGTTTTTTTTGGTGCTAGCAGGCGTGAATTGGGCGTTACCTGTTACCTGTCGTCGTCCTGCTTTTTCTTTGATTTTTACAGTTACACTTGAACTTAACATGAACACGCGTGGAATAAGCAGTCAGTTTTCAGCACTGTGTGCTGTAGGTACAAACATGCTTGTGGCACAAGTGAGGGGGATGTTCAAAACAGATGGTTGTCTTAGTCAATGAGTGACTGGAACATGAAGACAAAGACTTTTATTTCCGTAGTCTACCGTAACCCCTACAGACAGACGTGCCTTGTAGGGTTATTTCACTCATTTCTCTTCTGCCAGATGTGGTAGCCGTCGTCTTTGTGCTGTTGTGATCTCCACGTACACACTGACCCTCTGTTTCCTCTACAGAGAGGCGTCAGTAGCTGTGACTGCAGGTGGCGACCACAAGGCCAAAGTCTTCTGTCTTCAGAGGCCTGATCGGTAGGAGGACGACGGCCTGAAGACTCCCGTGTCCGTCGGGCCGCACGGCGTCCAGATCGCTTCCCCAGAGGGGCTTTTAAGGACCCGGTGTGGCTGCTTCTCTCCCCTACAGACTTGTACACGACTGGTCCGCTACAGTGATGCTTTAAGATGACTTCTAGGCCTGAAGAGTTCCTGGCGCTGTGATCATTTGGCTTATCACCAGGGATGGAGTTCAGATGGGGCTTGTTTCATGTGAAACGTACACACCATTTTAATTGGACTGATGGATAAAGAATATAACAGTTTTTCTATCTATAATGGAAAGTAAAATGGTCCGCTGGTTCAGAGTTCTTGCCTCGTGTGTTCAGTGTTTGTTTTGGTTTCTTTGACCCTCTGAAGGAGCATTGTGGGTATTTCATGCTGTTTAGTGTTCGAACAACTGAACCTTGTGCAAATGATAACCTAGTTTTCACTGTTCTCATCTAATGTCCAGTTTATGTAATACAGAATACTTGTTGATCTGGGAATTACAGCAAACAGTTTGGGAACATGCAGATAATAAAGTCGCCGTAATTTCCGGTGCATGGATGATGTCATTTAATAAGTGGGTGCTGTGCATGATTCCGTGATGCACATTGACCAATAACAGCAGGAGAACGGACATGAAGACTGCGTGTGCATGTGTATATTACCACCTCAATTAGTCATTATTCACGGAAAGCAAAGGGGTTCAGAAGCAGGGCAGTACATGTCACCTCACCTGATGTGCCGGGTTAGCCGTAGCCACTGTCGGAGGGCTGTTCAAATAAAGCATGCGGGGTGTGACGGTCCAGGTGGAGTCTGCGCTCTGCTGTAAGCGAAGTGTTTTCCACAGGCTGTTCGCTATGAAGGTGCCGCTGTCTGGCTCACATGACGTGTCTGTCTTTCGCCCTGGGCACTGGTCAGACTGGTGGCGTGAAGGAAGGGGTGATGACTCCCAGCGCTGTGCTTTTAGACGGCTGTTTTGAGTGGTGGTGATGGATGTTTGTCCTCCAGCGTGCCGTACTGCCGACGCCTTTGTGCTCACGCCAGCTCCACTTGTCCTGTGTTGGTGTGAGTTAACGTGGGTATCTGAGTGCTTGTGTAAGGTCCATCTGTGGGGACGCTGGTCCATCTGTGGGGACGCTGGTCCATGCTACTGATGTCCCTGCTGTCCTCACAGCTCATCAAAAACAACCGTGTTTCTCACTTACGGTGAACACACGAGTGGAGTTGCAGTTCTGCCCCGAACTGACAATTCAGTTTGGACTTTTGTCAGCAATGTACACTGTACACTTTAGTAACACTATTATTAAAATATGTTTCACTAATTAGCATAAGCTCTTCAATACATAGTACATTGTACATAGTGCCCCTTTATGGAATTTGTGATAATGTCATGAGGAGTGCCCCCTGCTGGCCTGTCTAAGCAGTGACAGCCTCTCTGCTGTGTTTCCCCTCCACTGAGCGGGAATGTGTGGATGATCAGGAAAATCTCCAGAAGAGACTTGTTTGAAGACTTTTACAAATACATGCTTTCAAAATGTAGACATGCTGTCAGCTGCAATTTCATCACTTTTACAGGGTCTGATTTGTAGATAAATATTTCGTGGTTTATTTTCTTGCAAGATTTTCTTTTCAGAATTAAGACGTATGATGTTTAGTTGTTAAGAACTAAGTTATAACAAATTCTGCTCTAGGATGTCCCTGTTCAACTGGAGTGTAAAGTGGGTGCAGCTGTATGCTTTAGAGACATGGATGGTCATTTAGTCCAGCTCCAAAAGGATCCAGACATTAACCGATGCTTGACAACAGCTCTTTGCCCGACACGGTTTGATCAGGTGCTCAACAAGACACTATGGACGATGTCTTAGCAAGTGCCGAGGGATGCACATGTAGGAAGGACCGAAATGGCTGCGGAAACCAGGCTCAGCAAACAGCCCAAGTGAACCGCAACAGACCCGACCAGAACGGGGCTGGAGACGTACTCGGGAGCTGAGGCGTCCAGCATGATGTGGGAGGCACCAAGAGACAAGAACCAAGGGGGAGCAGGATGATGGTGGTGATGGAGGTCCTGCACACCCCAAACCAAACTCCCAGCAGTCTCCAGTTTAGGAGGGAAATATTAATTATTTCAAAGCTGTGCACGTCTGGAGCATTTTGTGCCACAGCGTTTGACCTGTTTTGCAGTAGGTCAAAGGTCTCCGGGAGTGCTCTCTGCAGAAGTGCCGGGTGCATGTGTGTTTGGTACGTCCCCCCCCCTAGATTAGTGTCACACAAGCTCTGCTGATCTGGGCAGATGTCCTCGTATTTCCACTGTTCCTCCTGTGCAGTGTGTCCTCTTTAAGGTGCTTCTGGATACTCACTGCACCGTGTGTTTAGAAGAACTGACAGCACAAAGAAACCTCGGCGGGAATGAGAAGTTTTACAGCTCACACTTCAAATGTAGGCGGTCACACACCTGGGTGAAAACGTCCCTCTGGACACATCCCCACATGCCTTTCTCATGCTAAGGAAGACATGAAAGGGTTGTTGGATTTTCTCATCTTTGGTCTATATTTTAAATATAAAAGGTAAGCACGTTCTTTTTTTACTTTCATGGAAAACCTTCCTGGATGGTGACATTTGTGTTTAAGTGTTGGTAAATACAGAGGAGGATTTATGCTCATGAGCTCCTTTCTCATGGCTGCTATAAACCTGGCAAATGGACTGTTTATGAGAAATAGGTTTAACAAGATGGGGAGGATCTGATGTCTGTGCTGAGTTAGCGACAACGACAGGCAAGGGAAGTTTATTTCTAGGGCACTTTTTATACACCATGGCAATGCAAAGTGATTTCAGTCAAACCCTTTCTCAGAAACTGTAAATAGTCTGTATGGTCCCTTTGTTCACCTAAGATCATGTCTACATGTACCCATTACATGTCAAATGAAAATGGGTCAGCACTGGTACGGTAAAGACAAATATGTTAACAGGAATATTTCTAACTGGAAAAATATCTGGAGTAAAACCTCTGTTCACAAATGGTGATCATGGGCTTATGACCCAAAATGGTCTCAAGACTGAAAGATTAATGTCCTCTATTATTTTGATTTAGTGGTAAATGTCCAAAGTTATTTATACGTACTCGATACTTGGACACTAAACCAAATTTTTGACCTACTTTTGAACGAGACGTGGAAGCCAGTGTAGCAGAAACATGGCTAGGAAGTCCTTCCTCCTTAAGGCAGCTGGGTTTGCTCTTTAGTAAAGCAGCATTATCTCCTAACGTTCTGTGCATCGCAGACTTCTCAAACTTTACAAGATCATGCTTGGCTGCCTTCAAAACTCCACAGCAAATAAGCCGAGTTATGCCATGCCAGAAAACAGACCCAGAAAGTTTTATTAGAGAGATGTAACAACAGAGCATCCCTGACTAAATTCGTGAAAGTTCTGAGCAGTATTGTGTGGTGTCCACGGGCTTCCGCGGATCAGAACACCACTCAGGTCCTGCTAACTCTGTTGTTATTGTAACTGCTCTGTGTTATTTTGTCAGTGTCATCTGCAGGTGAACCATGAAACAGATCTTATCAACTGTGCTTAGCTACAGTATGCGTCATGTGGGTACTCTGCTCTGGATTATGTACCACAGACATTAACCCTGTAGTGTTACTGTAGAATGTGACTGTAGAATGGTACTGACTCTGTAGAATGTAACTGTAGAATGGTACTGACTCTGTAGAATGTAACTGTAGAATGTACTGACTGTAGAATGGTACTGACTCTGTGGAATGTAACTGCAGAATGGTACTGACTCTGTGGAATGTAACTGCAGAATGGTACTGACTCTGTAGAATGTAACTGCAGAATGGTACTGACTCTGTGGAATGTAACTGCAGAATGGTACTGACTCTGTAGAATGTAACTGCAGAATGGTACTGACTCTGTGGAATGTAACTGCAGAATGGTACTGACTCTGTAGAATGTAACTGCAGAATGGTACTGACTCTGTGGAATGTAACTGCAGAATGGTACTGACTCTGTAGAATGTAACTGCAGAATGGTACTGACTCTGTAGAATGTAACTGTAGAATGGGACTGACTCTGGTAATGGTACTGACTCTGTAGAATGTAACTGCAGAATGGTCACTGTAGAATGTAACTGCAGAATGGTACTGACTCTGTAGAATGTAACTGCAGAATGGTACTGACTCTGTGGAATGTAACTGCAGAATGGTACTGACTCTGTGGAATGTAACTGCAGAATGGTACTGACTCTGTGGAATGTAGAATGTAACTGCAGAATGGTACTGACTCTGTGGAATGTAACTGCAGAATGGTACTGACTCTGTAGAATGTAACTGCAGAATGGTACTGACTCTGTAGAATGTAACTGTAGAATGTGACTGTAGAATGGTACTGACTCTGTAGAATGTAACTGCAGAATGGTACTGACTCTGTGGAATGTAACTGCAGAATGGTACTGACTCTGTAGAATGTAACTGCAGAATGGTACTGACTCTGTGGAATGTAACTGCAGAATGGTACTGACTCTGTAGAATGTAACTGTAGAATGAATGACTCTGTAGAATGTAACTGCAGAATGGTACTGACTCTGTGGAATGTAACTGCAGAATGGTACTGACTCTGTAGAATGTAACTGCAGAATGGTACTGACTCTGTGGAATGTAACTGCAGAATGGTACTGACTCTGTAGAATGTAACTGCAGAATGGTACTGACTCTGTGGAATGTAACTGCAGAATGGTACTGACTCTGTGGAATGTAACTGCAGAATGGTACTGACTCTGTAGAATGTAACTGTAGAATGTCTGACTCTGTAGAATGTAACTGCAGAATGGTACTGACTCTGTGGAATGTAACTGCAGAATGGTACTGACTCTGTAGAATGTAACTGCAGAATGGTACTGACTCTGTGGAATGTAACTGCAGAATGGTACTGACTCTGTAGAATGTAACTGTAGAATGTGACTGTAGAATGGTACTGACTCTGTAGAATGTAACTGCAGAATGGTACTGACTCTGTGGAATGTAACTGCAGAATGGTACTGACTCTGTAGAATGTAACTGTAGAATGTGACTGTAGAATGGTACTGACTCTGTGGAATGTAACTGCAGAATGGTACTGACTCTGTAGAATGTAACTGCAGAATGGTACTGACTCTGTAGAATGTAACTGCAGAATGGTACTGACTCTGCGGAATGTAACTTTTGTGATCAAACGTAAAGCTCGATGGGCAAAGGCCACTCCGAGTCGTGCGATTATTTAGCATTATGGTAATCGTTATGAAGTGCAGATATGGGCCTTGAGTAAATCTCTTTGTCTGCAGAATAGATGCTAGGTATGTCCAGTCAGCATGAAATACAGTTATATACTTGTATGCTGTGTAATCGTACTACAAGGTTTGATGGTTCTGATGACGCCTGGTGGTGAAATGTGCTGCTCAGTGCAGTATGGGTTCTCTCTGGACTTTTAGCCCTCTCTAGGTTTCTTGCTTAATCCCCTCCAGGTTGTTCCCTCACCACTGTCACCTCTGGGCTGCTCATGAGGGACCTGCACTCAGACGTTTGTAAAACTGCATTGTTACAGCGCATGTAACTGAATATTTGAACTACATTTCTGAACTGAATATTTGATAAATGCTGTAAATGTGAACGAAGCCTTTATCAGCACTTCAGATCCAACTCTGCCTTTTTACCCCACACTTTTCCCCAGGGTGAGCCTGTCGTTACACAGTGATGCAGACAGGAGGCGCTAGGGAACTGCCTTCTATGGTTTGCAATGACTCGAGGAGCAGTGGGCAGGAGGCTCGTCTGATTTACGCCGTGACCCTGCCCCTGTCCACCGCCATCGTCCTGGCCAACCTCCCGCTCGTCCTGGGCATCGTCTGCAGCCGGCAGCTCCGCAACCCTGCAGGTTACTTCTACCTCAGCCTGCTGGTGGCTGACCTGGGCATGGGTGTCGGTCTGCCTTTCATCCCCTGGATGGCGCTGGTCCGCGCCCTCAGCTTCTCCGCCTGTCTGCTGGTCCATGTCTCACCCAACTTCCTGTTCCTGGCCTTCGTCTCCAACCTGGTGCTGGTGCACTACGACCGCTACGTCAGCATCGTCAGCCCGCTGCACCGCGCCCGCTCCTGGCTGCACCGGCGCCACCGTCTGGCCCTGCTGGCCGTGTGGCTTCTGCCCCTGCTCTTTGCCCTGCTGCCCGTGTTTGGCTGGAACGGCAGGGACGGGCGAGCCAACGCCACGGCTCCGTCCAGCTGCGCCCAGCCGCTCCCGCCCGGACCGCCCTGCTGCACGTACCGGAGCGTCTTCCCCGACGCCCTCATCTACCTGGAGGTGTACGCCGTGCTGGTGCCTGCCATCATCGCCATCGCCGCCATGACCGGCCGGGTGCTGTGGATCACACGGGGGCAGCTCAGGGGTATCCAGCGCCTGGAGCGGGCAGTGGGCGGAGCCGGCCGGCGGCGGAGGTTGGAGCTGCGCTACGTCCGCTGCGTGGCTGCGGTGTCCCTGGCGTTCCTGGCCTGCTGGGTGCCCTACATCGTCTACACGCACGTCTGTGTGGTCTTCCTCCTGCGGCGTGGCGAGCAGGGAAACAGCACCGCTCACATCGTGCTCCTGTGCGCTGGGGTGGCAGGGATGACTGCAGTGCCCCTCCTGTTGGGACTTGCCAACCGGGACTACACCAACGCTGCCCGGAGACTGGTGGGCAAACTGTGGTACCACAGGTCCAAGTCGCACCGGCGAAGGAGCATCGACCTTCGGGTGCCTCACAGTTAAAGCAGGGCTTGGCTATGACTTGGTAATACTGAATTACTGGACAGTGATATGCTGTATATTTAGCAGTGTCCTTGTGCAGATGAGCAGGTGCATTATGATATTACAAGTGATTTACTTGAATTATACACCAGTCCTCTGTATTGTTGGAAGGGATTTGATTTTTGATAATTGTTGGTAAAGGAGAGGGTTCTTGATAATTGGATGCAGTGCACTGTTGTGATCTTTAGAGTTTTGAATTGTTTGGAGCTTCAGATACAGAAATTCTAGTAATGTAGTCATTCCTGCTGTTCTCTGGACTGTATGCTTAAAGAACGCTACAACAGGAAGGGGGATATTTGCTGAACCAACAGCCAGCTATGCCAATTCCTAGAATTATGTTAAAACTCTGATGGGCACTTATGTAAACAGTCTTTAACATCATCCTTTGCAGATTAATGAGAATTTTCCATCTGGTAGTATTTTTCCCTTTCAAAGCTGTTATAATGTAATGGTGGGTTTACTGCATCAAATCAAGGTTTTCTCTAATGGTCTGGATTCTGTTGCAATATAAGTCAAAAAACGGTGGAGACCACAAGCACAATGTGAAGATTTGCAGTTATTAACAAATATTTAAGAACCAGAGAACAGGAAATTGATCAAGGAGGTGCTGATCCCCACTGCTCTTCACACGTGCTTCATCACACGTGTAGTCTGATAACTGCTTTTACACAGTGAAATGAATTTCAGTGAGTTTCCTGAAAGGTCTGCATGTCAGATACAGGAGTTTACATTTCCAGGCTAACATGGTTTGTCTCTGCTGCTACGAGCTGACAAACACCAGGGCCTCCACCAGGACACACAACAGGCGTACAAAAGACAAACTAATGCACGATTATCATGAAAAGACCCCTTTAATTTTCCATTACTTTAAGCACAGAGATTTATTTTCCATTACCTTTAAGAATATGAGTTTTATTTTCTATTACCTTTAAGTATATGAGTTTTATTTTCCATTACCTTTAAGAATATGAGTTTTATTTTCTATTACCTTTAAGAATATGAGTTTTATTTTCTATTACCTTTAAGAATCTGAGTTTTATTTTCTATTACCTTTAAGAATCTGAGTTTAACATTCACAGAGAACCCAGTAAAACCCCAAAGACAAAATCCCAGAGGGCAGTGATCAGATCTACAGTGTAGCCAGTGTTTCTCCTGCAGTTATAAGAGGGTAGGAGGGTGAATTGTTTGTTAGACTCGCATTACTTGTTCATCAGCCAATCACCAAGCATTCTGGGACTCAGGCTTTAATGTGGTGTTGAACATGTCAATGCAGATAGCGGGTCTGACATCTAGAGTTAAAAACCACAGGGTCAGAGCTTGTGTGTCATCTGTGGCAGCAAATCCAGTCTCTAAAGAACCTGTGAGAGACCAGGCAGCCATTCTTGACCTCCATCCTTATAAACATGCAGTTCTTGGTGACTTGTGGAGTTTCCTGTCTTCATGTTTGTTTGATTTTAGAAACCTGAGCAAAAGATGAGACTAGTTAATTTAGCATGACACTCAAATTGTACAGCCTACACTCCAGGTGGGACCCTGTGGTGTGGCTGTGTGAATCTGATTCAAAATGTACTGAATGTAGTCAGATCTCTGTGTGTTGGTGGCAATGCAAAGAAAATTTAATGATAGCAAAAACATTTATTCTTACCACGCTGATAATGAGGATGAGCCATCCTACAGATGAAACCAAAGGTGAGAACATCACTCAGAGACACTACAGTGAAACTCAACATGTAAACGTGCCCTGTGGACTCTGCGTAACCCCTTTAGTTAGGCCCCAGTACCTGTGCTCCTCCCCTTCCAGGATTTGCTTGTAGGTGTTGATCTCGATGTCCAGAGCCAGCTTGAGGTTCAGGAGCTCCTGGAATTTACAGGTCTGCTGGGCCAACACACTCTTGTCTCTCTGCAGAGCTTCCCGTACCTGTGCAATCTGATCCTTAAGATCACTGATAGTTGTCTGCTCATCATCCTCTAACTTTGCTATGTCATCCTCAAGGCTCTTTTTCTGCACAGGAGACAAGCAGGATGTAGTTTGGAGGAAGTACAGGCAAACCAAAAGATGTGAACTTGGAGAAAGCGGCTTTGTACCTTCCTATTGAGCATGTCGATCTCAGACAGGAGCCTCGGAATGCTCCTCTGATCATCAAGGACCTCCTTTTTGGTGTTCACCGCATTCTGCTCCTGCTTCTCTGCATTCAGCTTCATGTCGTCCATCTAGGGAATACCACAACAGATATGATCAAAACCTCAATTTCTCATTCTAATTATTCATCCAGAGCACAGAGCATAAATTGCAAAAGAGGTAATAAAGTCTTTGCACTCTGATCATTGTTCACAACAAATCACAACATGAGTTTGTCATTAGTTTTGACAGGCACTTTTATGAAACCATGAATGGAATGTCTATTGCACTCAAATGTGTTCACACCCTGTGTGGGTAATCACCAATCAAACACAGCCTGAGCCACTGCATTGCTTACTTAACACCCTTGTTGCTGTACCCAGTAGACGGAAATGTTTCAGAAAGCCCCAAACCCCAGAAGATACTAAAATATCAGTCATGTGGCTCTTGACTCAGAGGTTGGTGAGGGTCAGCAGGTCATTGACCTTCCTCTGGTTGAAGAGGTCCACCTCCACTCTGCCTCGGGCCGCCATATCTTCATAATGGGATTTATACGCCTGCAGGATCTTATCCATGTCCAGGTTCCGAGTGCTATCTGGTGTCAGTGTTATAGTCTCATTATAAATCAGAGACTTCAGCTCATTTATCTCCTATAGTAGAGTGAGAAAGTACAAAATAAAAATATGTAATAATAATAATAATAAAAATAATAATAATAATAATTAATTAATCTACTTACTTCATCAAATCCACGCTTTAAGAACTCCATATGTCTATTAAGGTCCTCCAGCTTCAGTTCCAGATCCACCTTCTGCAGGTAGTCATCATCCATGTCCTGCACCACAGAAACACAGGAATTCCCAGTGGGACTTGCAAGAAAATGTTTCATGGTACAACAGAGAATTCGTGCAGTCCTCTACCTTTTTAGTGATGATAAACTCGTTTTCCAAGTCGGTCTTCTTCTTTATCTCGTCGTCGATCCTGTCAAAAGAATGTAGCATTCAGAGGACAGTACAGGACAGAGGAGCTGGGTCTCTGGAAGCTATGCTGACTGAGCAAACAGTGCTCACCCTGAGAGGAAACAGACTGGGTTTGTGTATTAAACGGCCGCCTGCTCTTAAAGCTCTAGCTTTGGTTTGGGGTGTCACGAAGAAGTCCAGTCAAAGATGGTTCTGAACTACCTTCTCATTATAGGCTCGGTGGCCGGCGAATGTTTGTGTAATTGTTAAGGTTCGTGCCTCCTAATATTAAAGACTGTATCAAGGCACTGGATTACAGATGTAGAAAGTCAACATTTTAATAGCTAACAAGAAGAAATCTGTAATTTATGTATTCTTTTTTCTTTCGTAGAATATTTATTTTAGTGTTGTTTAATGTGATATGTCTTTATTTTAAATCCCTCAACGTGCTCATTACTCAGCGATGCATTCGGCAGTCGGTTGCGTGCGTAACGTGCGTCGTGCGCGCTCACCTGTCTCGTGTGTTGGCCAAGTCTTCGCTGCTCTTTTTTACTGCAGCCTCTAATTTCTTTTTGTCTCGGGCAAGTTCATCAATCTGTCGCTTCATGTCTGCTGCCATTTCTTTCATAACCTCTTCCGGTTTTCCCTTATTGCCGTGTTGTGCCAGCAGACGTTCCCGCCGTAATTCTAACACTTTCTTCTCTTGCTCTAATACACGAGCCTATAAGGCGACAGTTTAAGTGAATGAATTTAATCGTTAATTTTTACAGAAGATATCATCCTATCAGGAAAAAGAAAATACATTTTTTAATATATATTAATATTTTTTTACGAGACATAGGCTACACTTTGTTAGTTTGGACACCATATTAAGGAGTTTGCCTCAGCAGAAACACATCACTGCGGGCGAAAGGTACAGTGAATGGATACCGCTCGATTTATTTTGAAGTGTACTTCCCTCTGGTGGTTAAGTGATAAACCTGCCCTCACTTTCGGTTACGCTACAATGCAGGTAAAACTAGAATTCAGTCAGTGATTATTAATCTCAGACTGCATGAAGCTCTTACCGTGTCAATTAAACGAACCAACGTATCATTAAGTTTGACCAACTTGTTGTCGTTGACTTGGGAGTCCTGATTATCCATCTTTATGTTCGGTGAGGGAGGCAGCTCTTGGTTAACTGGAGACACGCTTGGATATCCCCTGGATCGTGAGGGAGAGTCGGACAGGCTACTAAAACCTGGTGTCTTTTGCGCCATTCTATAAACTAAGCGTGTGACGGGAGATTGCTGAGGCGAGACTCTTCCAGAGAAACCTTACAGACGGGATACTCAAGCATGCCTTTTTATTCAGAGAGGGCGGGTTCCACCCATCATGAATTATGTTTGTAACAAAAGATGTGAATAACACGGGACGGGAACTCTTTGTGTGTGTGTGGGCGTCATTTAAGCTAACCAATGACATTACATTTACAACTGTATAAGAACACTTGCCTGGAGGATGTTACCACAAAGCTGGTTAGAGGCCAAATCTACAGGTATCGTTTAACCGTCCTTAAATAACCAAAACAATCAATACATTTAGTTGTCCTCCATCAACAGTCCTTAAATAGCCAAAAAATCAATAAATTTAGTTGTCCCAACATCAACAGTCCTTAAATAACCACAACAATCAATACATTTAGTTATCCTCCATCAACAGTCCTTAAATAACCAAAACAGGTAGATGAATAACTTAACAGACATTGGTAGGCAGACTATTGCAATGAATATCTTTCTATTGCCTTAATTTCTGTAGATCTAATACATGACCATGGCAAATGCAGGCCTTGTCATTAACATAAATAACAATAAAGTGGGAAACGTTATATTAAAAAACAAGTAGGCCAGCCCAGATATCACTTCAATAATTTACAGGATATCTGTGATTCGACATCCACGAGTACTTTCAAATTAACTTACAATGTTCCTGTCCAAATTTGGCGAGAACAAATATTAGCATATGAATAAAATTCTTATAGTGAGTTTATTCATTCATAAATAAATAAATAAGTAAATAGTATTACGTAAATGAATGAATGACTAGGCAATAGGTTCAGAGTACTTATTTTGTTGCAGGAAGCTCACCAGAACCTGGAGGACGACCTGTCAGCTGAGCTCACTGAAGACAACCAGCTTGACCATTTGGTACTTGATAGTCCTTTTAGCAGTGTCGTTGTGCAGATGATCAGGTGCATTATGATATTATAAGTGTTTTTTTATTTACTTGAATTATACACCAGTCCTCTGTATTGTTGGAAGGGATTTGATTTTTGATAATTGTTGGTAAAGGAGAGGGTTCTTGATAATTGGATGCAGTGCTCTGTTGTGATCTTTAGAGTTTTGAATTGTTTGGAGCTTCAGATACAGAAATTCTACTAATGTAGTCATTCCTGCTGTTCTCTGGACTGTATGCTTAAAGAACGCTACAACAGGAAGGGGGATATTTGCTGAACCAACAGCCAGCTATGCCAATTCCTAGAATTATGTTAAAACTCTGATGGGCACTTATGTAAACAGTCTTTAACATCATCCTTTGCAGATTAATGAGAATTTTCCATCTGGTAGTATTTTCCCTTTCAAAGCTGTTATAATGTAATGGTGGGTTTACTGCATCAAATCAAGGTTTTCTCTAATGGTCTGGATTCTGTTGCAATATAAGTCAAAAAACGGTGGAGACCACAAGCACAATGTGAAGATTTGCAGTTATTAACAAATATTTAAGAACCAGAGAACAGGAAATTGATCAAGGAGGTGCTGATCCCCACTGCTCTTCACACGTGCTTCATCACACGTGTAGTCTGATAACTGCTTTTACACAGTGAAATGAATTTCAGTGAGTTTCCTGAAAGGTCTGCATGTCAGATACAGGAGTTTACATTTCCAGGCTAACATGGTTTGTCTCTGCTGCTACGAGCTGACAAACACCAGGGCCTCCACCAGGACACACAACAGGCGTACAAAAGACAAACTAATGCACGATTATCATGAAAAGTCCCCTTTAATTTTCCATTACTTTAAGCACAGAGATTTATTTTCCATTACCTTTAAGTATATGAGTTTTATTTTCCATTACCTTAAAGAATATGAGTTTTATTTTCCATGACCTTTAATAATCTGAGTTTAACATTCGCAGAGAACCCAGTAAAACCCCAAAGACAAAATCCCAGAGGGCAGTGATCAGATCTACAGTGTAGCCAGTGTTTCTCCTGCAGTTATAAGAGGGTAGGAGGGTGAATTGTTTGTTAGACTCGCATTACTTGTTCATCAGCCAATCACCAAGCATTCTGGGACTCAGGCTTTAATGTGGTGTTGAACATGTCAATGCAGATAGCGGGTCTGACATCTAGAGTTAAAAACCACAGGGTCAGAGCTTGTGTGTCATCTGTGGCAGCAAATCCAGTCTCTAAAGAACCTGTGAGAGACCAGGCAGCCATTCTTGACCTCCATCCTTATAAACATGCAGTTCTTGGTGACTTGTGGAGTTTCCTGTCTTCATGTTTGTTTGATTTTAGAAACCTGAGCAAAAGATGAGACTAGTTAATTTAGCATGACACTCAAATTGTACAGCCTACACTCCAGGTGGGACCCTGTGGTGTGGCTGTGTGAATCTGATTAAAAAACAACTACTGAATGTACTGAATGTAGTCAAATCTCTGTGTGTTGGTGGCAATGCAAAGAAAATGTAATGATAATTAAAACATTAATTCTTACCATAATCATCATAATGAGGATGAGCCATCCTACAGATGAAACCAAAGGTGAGAACATCACTCAGAGACACTACAGTGAAACTCAACATGTAAACGTGCCCTGTGGACTCTGCGTAACCCCTTTAGTTAGGCCCCAGTACCTGTTCTCCTCCCCTTCCAGGATTTGCTTGTAGGTGTTGATCTCGATGTCCAGAGCCAGCTTGAGGTTCAGGAGCTCCTGGTATTTACAGTTCTTCTTTGCCTTCTCCTTCCTGTCCCTCTGCAGAGCTTCCTGTACCTGTGCGATCTGATCCTTAAGCTCACTGATAGTTGTCTGCTCATCATCCTCTAACTTTGCTATGTCATCCTCAAGAATCTTTTTCTGCACAGGAGACAAGCAGGATGTAGTTTGGAGGAAGTACAGGCAAACCAAAAGATGTGAACTTGGAGAAAGCGGCTTTGTACCTTCCTATTGAGCATGTCGATCTCAGACAGGAGCCTCGGAATGCTCCTCTGATCATCAAGGACCTCCTTTTTGGTGTTCACCGCATTCTGCTCCTGCTTCTCTGCATTCAGCTTCATGTCGTCCATCTAGGGAATCCCACAACAGATATGATCAAAACCTCAATTTCTCATTCTAATTATTCATCCAGAGCACAGAGCATAAATTGCAAAAGAGGTAATAAAGTCTTTGCACTCTGATCATTGTTCACAACAAATCACAACATGATTTTGTCATTAGTTTTGACAGGCACTTTTATGAAACCATGAATGGAATGTCTATTGCACTCAAATGTGTTCACACCCTGTGTGGGTAATCACCAATCAAACACAGCCTGAGCCACTGCATTGCTTACTTAACACCCTTGTTACTGTACCCAGTAGACGGAAATGTTTCAGAAAGCCCCAAACCCCAGAAGATACTAAAATATCAGTCATGTGGCTCTTGACTCAGAGGTTGGTGAGGGTCAGCAGGTCATTGACCTTCCTCTGGTTGAAGAGGTCCACCTCCACTCTGCCTCGGGCCGCCATATCTTCATAATGGGATTTATACGCCTGCAGGATCTTATCCATGTCCAGGTTCCGAGTGCTATCTGGTGTCAGTGTTATAGTCTCATTATAAATCAGAGACTTCAGCTCATTTATCTCCTATAGTAGAGTGAGAAAGTACAAAATAAAAATATGTAATAATAATAATAATAATAATAATAATAATTAATTAATCTACTTACTTCATCAAATCCACGCTTTAAGAACGTCATCTTTCTATTAAGGTCCTCCAGCTTCAGTTCCAGATCCACCTTCTGCAGGTAGTCATCATCCAGTTCCTGCACCACAGAAACACAGGAATTCCCAGTGGGACTTGCAAGAAAATGTTTCATGGTACAACAGAGAATTCGTGCAGTCCTCTACCTTTTTAGTGATGATAAACTCGTTTTCCAAGTCGGTCTTCTTCTTTATCTCGTCGTCGATCCTGTCAAAAGAATGTAGCATTCAGAGGACAGTACAGGACAGAGGAGCTGGGTCTCTGGAAGCTGTGCTGACTGAGCAAACAGTGCTCACCCTGAGAGGAAACAGACTGGGTTTGTGTATTAAACGGCCGCCTGCTCTTAAAGCTCTAGCTTTGGTTTGGGGTGGAAGGGTTGGTTGTCCAGCCCGTCTACTGCTGCCACGAAGAAGTCCAGTCAAAGTCGTAACGTGCGTCGTGCGCGCTCACCTGTCTCGTGTGTTGGCCAAGTCTTCGCTGCTCTTTTTTACTGCAGCCTCCAATTTCTTTTTGTCTCGGGCAAGTTCATCAATCTGTCGCTTCATGTCTGCTGCCGTTTGTTTTACGACGTCTTCCGGTTTTCCCTTATTGCCGTGCTGTGCCAGCAGCCGTTCCCGCCGTTTCTCTAACACTTTCTTCTCTTGCTCTAATCCGCGAGCCTATAAAGCCGACAGTTTAATTGATACTGAATTCAGTCGTTAATTTTTACAGGAGACAACATCTTATCAGGAAGAAGAAAATTACCTTTGTTAATATACACGAATATTGTATTATGGGACATAGGCTACACTTTGTTAGTTTGGACATCATATATTGGTGTTTGCCTCAGCAGAAACACATCACTGCGGGCGAAAGGTACAGTGAATGGATACCGCTCGATTTATTTTGAAATCTACTTCCCTCTGGTGGTTATGTGATGAACTTGCCCTCACCCGGGGCGCATAACATTCACTTGCGCGCTAAGCACACCGCTACGCACATAAATGCCAAGAGAAGATATTAGTTGCCTGAAAAGCATTTTTTATATGTAGGAAAAACCGTAGAATTCAGTGAGTAATTATTAATCCTAGACTGCATGAAGCTCTTACCGTCTCAATTAAACGAGCAAACTTATCATTAAGTCCGACCATCTGGTCTTTTTCTTTCATCTTGGCTTCCTGGTCCTGAGGATCGATCTTTACGTTCGTTGAGGGAGGCGGCTCTTGGTTAACTGGAGACACGCTTGGATATCCCCTGGATCGTGAGGGAGAGTCGGACTGGCTACTAAAACCTGGTGTCTTTTGCGCCATTCTATAAACTAAGCGTGTGACGGGAGATTGCTGAGGCGAGACTCGTTCAGAGAAACCTTACAGACGGGATACTCAAGCATGCCTTTTTATTCAGAGAGGGCGGGTTCCACCCATCATGAAATATGTTTGTAAGAAAAATATGTGAACAAGACGGAACAGGAACTCTTTGTGTGTGTGTGGGCGTCATTTAAGCTAACCAATGACATTACATGTACAACTGTATAAAAACACTTGCCTCTAGGACATTACCACAAAGCTGGTTAGAGGCCAAATCTACAGGTATCGTTTATACAGCGTGTTCATTGTCGCGTCGTTGCTGTCATCAGTATGTCAAAACGCAATAGTTCCAGGAGTCTGTATGGAGATGGTAGGGGAGGCAGGGCATCCGTCAGCAGTCTGGAGGGCCTACGAAATGCCCTCCATCCAGATAGCCAGTCACAGAAGAACGATCAACCTCCTACACTTGCAGATGACAAAAAAACCATGGAAGGTCTTAACAACCGCCTGAAAGGGTACATAGACAAGGTGCAGAAACTGCGGAGTGATATTGGCAAGCTAAAGGATGAGATCAAAGATATCATCGACAAGAGGAACCAGACAACCGGCCGGGATTGGGACGAACTTGAGAAACCGCTAGATGATCTCAGGAAGAAGGTGTGTAGTGAACCAACAGTCAATATATTTAGTTGGCCTACATCAGCAGGCCTTAAATAACCAAAATAGGTAAATGAATGAACTTCATAGACATTGATAGTGAATGATGATTGATAGTGATTGGTAGTGATTCTGACCACTGTGTTACTGTCTGTAGATCCAGGACATGACCTTGGATAATGCACGTCTCCTCATGGAGATAAACAACAACAGACTGGCAAATGATGAATTAAAAAACAAGTAAGCCAGGGAGAGACTCTATGCATGGCTTTGTGTGCACGGCTCTGTGTGCACGGCTCTGTGTGCACGGCTCTGTGTGCACGGCTCTGTGTGCACGGCTCTGTGTGCACGGCTCTGTGTGCACGGCTCTTGTATTCTAAATCTTGTATTCTAGTTCATCACTTTTACAATACAAATACACAGTTACTCTGCATCAGGCCTGGTTCTAGACTGCTTTGGCTGGGGGACAGTAAAGCATATTTGGGTGGGCACGTATTTATTCATACTTTGAAAGCCAGAACTATAATCAGGGCTTGATTTGAGGAGGGATGTGAGGAGGTGATAACCCCCCAGTTAAAAAGAAGCATGAGGATACCTCACCCCCTCTGTAACACTCATCTCCCTTTACCCCCCATCTGTAACACTATATCTCCCTTTACCCCCCCTCTGTAACACTCTATCTCCCTTTACCCCCCCCTCTGTAACACTCTATTTCCCTTTACCCCCCCTCTGTAACACTCTATCTCCCTTTACCCCCCCTCTGTAACACTCATCTCCCTTTACCCCCCATCTGTAACACTATATCTCCCTTTACCCCCCCTCTGTAACACTCTATCTCCCTTTACCCCCCCCTCTGTAACACTCTATTTCCCTTTACCCCCCTCTGTAACACTCTATCTCCCTTTACCCCCCCTCTGTAACACTCATCTCCCTTTACACCCCCTCTGTAACACCCTTTACACCCCCTCTGTAACACCCTTTACACCCCCTCTTTAGACCCCTCTGTGACACTCATCTCCCTTTATTACCCCTTTGGATTAATATGATGTTGATGTTGATTTTCACTCTAACCATATATCATATATCAATTTATACAGTTGCCAATAATATTAGGGGGTTGTCTTAATAATTCATGAAATAAAAGGTAAAAATAGGCTAATATAAAAGTTATACTGTCAGCTGCATGGTGGTAAAAGGTAACTGCAGAGCTGAAATTGGCAATATTAGAGCATATTAGCGTATTAGCTAATTATTTTATTAATGATATAAATATGTAAATAAATAGTATTATGTAATTAGTTACTAGACAACAGCTCTTATTTTGTTGCTTTTTTCTTTTAGGTTGGCCAATGAACAGCAAGCACAGAAGAACCTGGAGGACGACCTGTCAGATGTTCGAAAGCTCATTGACGACAACCAGCTTTCCCGACTTGACCTTGAAAGTCAGCTCGAGTCCGCTAAGGAGGAGCTGGCCTACCTCAAAAAGGAACACGGTGATGTAAGTTAGGTCTGTTTTTTGAGTTCATCCTTAATTTCTGTCTTGATAATTTAAAAATTATTCCGCCTTTCTACTTCTGTTTCGAAGGATGTTGCTGACCTGGAGAAGAAAATCAAGGAATCTGATGTGAAAGTTTACCCAGATTCCTCCCAATCAAACCTCAGTGATGCCATCAACAAGATTCGCAAGCAGTATGAAAAGATGGCAGAGAAGAATCGTGAGGAAACCGACGAGTGGTACAAAAATAAGGTAGAGAGCGGCAACAGTACGACAACAGTAGCCTCGGGTGTGTTTGGACAGCCTCTTTACTGTTACTTCTTAAAGGTCTTAATATTTTCTCATCCTTTTGCAGTTTGAAAATATCAAAGTGGAGGTTTCGAAGAACACAGAGACTTTGCAGAGTAGCATGAGCGAACTTAAAGAAATCCGCAAACAGAAAAAGCTTCATGAAATTGAGGCTGATGCACTACGCAACACGGTGACACCATTGCACGCAAAACTGCCATGTAGTTAGCGCTGGTTAATCAATACATCTGTTCCTTTATTAGTGCAAATGTTTATAAGAAAGCGTTCACTGACCCCCCCCTTAGATCAAATCCTTGGAGGACAGGCTGAAGAACATGAGGGGTCGTTGTGGAGGTGAAGTTCCTCGCCTGCAGAGTAACCTTCAGAACAGGCAGACTGAGCTCAGTCAGCTGAGGGAGAGCATGCGCCAGCAGGCTCAGGACTACGAGACCCTCCTCACCACCAAAATGGAGCTGGACAAAGAGATCACTCAATACCAGGACCTGCTTCACAAGATGAATCAGAGGTTAGCTTCATCATGTTTGTGGGTCTCATAAACCTAACTGCACCCAACTGAATGTGATGTTGTGAACTCAGAAGGGGTTTTTCTCTTCTTTGTCAGCAGTGCAGAACTTGCCGAAGTCTTACTGAATCATGGTGAGTTTGTTCACTTTGTCAGAATGGTGGAATACACTGAAGATCCTTGTTAATGCTGTACCACTGTATTACGCGTCACAAACTAACCCTGTAGAGTTGCACCCAATTTGTCTAGCCAAAAGCACATTTACCACATTTATCACATTTACCTCAGACAACCAGAATCATGGTGATGTTTATATATATTTAGAGTTCATCCGAATACTTCTTCAGGGTAAAGCCTGACCGTAGAAGTCAGTTAGTGAGCAGATGAATGTTTACCTGGTGTTCCACATCCACAGACCCTGCACAGGAGGACAGGAGGACCGGCGTGCGTGGTACAGCACCGTGAGACTGCTTGAAAACACATAGAATTTGTGGCTTTACCATCACAACTTCTGTTCTTTATGGGGTTAATGCTTTTATAAGCCTGTCCTGAATTTTACTTTGACACCGAACCAGATCCGAACAATTTAAACACTATATGGCTTTAAAAAACAATTTCCTTTTGGTGGCTAAGATGTACTCAATAAGGTTTTCGGTACAAAATCTAAATATCTTTAATACTATAATAACTATTTAATACAAATGATGAGGGACATGTTGGTAGGACAAAAAAAAAAAAACAAGAGCTTTGTTTATATTTGAAATCAGGTCTTCAGTTAAACTCTTAAGTATGATTTTCTGTTGCAATAAAGGGATATCTCAGAACTCCTCTCATCTGAGTCTTCCACTTCTTCATCTTTGAATACGAAATTTATACTATTAAATATTATACTTTTAACATTATAAGCTATTTATTTGTTCAGTAATTGCCTCCACTTCACTACAGGAAATAATGTAATATAACACTGTAGTATAACACATAGTATAGTAGTGTAGTGTAACACATAGTATACTAATATAACACTGTAGTATAACACATAGTATACTAATATAACACTAGTATAACACATAGTATACTAATATAACACTGTAGTATAACACATAGTATACTAATATAACACTAGTGTAACACATAGTATACTAATATAACACTAGTATAACACATAGTATACTAATTTAACACTGTAGTGTAACACATAGTATACTAATATAACACTAGTATAACACATAGTATACTAATTTAACACTGTAGTGTAACACATAGTATACTAATATAACACTTAGTATAACACATAGTATACTAATATAACACTGTAGTATAACACATAGTATACTAATTTAACACTGTAGTGTAACACATAGTATACTAATATAACACTTAGTATAACACATAGTATACTAATATAACACTGTAGTATAACACATAGTATACTAATTTAACACTGTAGTGTAACACATAGTATACTAATATAACACTAGTATAACACATAGTATACTAATATAACACTGTAGTATAACACATAGTATACTAATTTAACACTGTAACACATAGTATACTAATGTAACACAGTATACTAATATAACACTAGTATAACACATAGTATACTAATTTAACACTGTAGTGTAACACATAGTATACTAATATAACACTGTAGTATAACACATAGTATACTAATATAACACTGTAGTGTAACACATAGTATACTAATATAACACTAGTATAACACATAGTATACTAATTTAACACTGTAGTGTAACACATAGTATACTAATATAACACTAGTATAACACATAGTATACTAATATAACACTGTAGTATAACACATAGTATACTAATTTAACACTGTAGTGTAACACATAGTATACTAATATAACACTAGTATAACACAGTATACTAATTTAACACTGTAGTGTAACACATAGTATACTAATATAACACTGTAGTATAACACATAGTATACTAATATAACACTTAGTATAACATAGTATACTAATATAATACTGTAGTATAATATCAATATGATAAAACAATGTTTCAGCTTTCAAAACTTTAATAATTGCTAGAAGAAACAACTTGGATTCCAAATATCTTGATTTCTTACTTGCAAAATGTGTCTATCATGATCTAAACAACATCCTATGAATGTCTCTGAAATATCTAATACTCTATAAACACCTAAATTACATCTAAAGGAAGAGGGAACTTTGTTAAAACCGAAGACCAATAACATATTTTACATCACATCAAATATTCAGTTAAACAAAGACTTTGCACAGATACTTATACTACATTAATATAGTTGCAGTTATGCAAACAGAAAACCCGTTGATAGGACACCTAAAGAAGAGATCACGGTGATACCAAAGAAACCAAAAATAACTGAGTATATATACGAGTTATATGAGTATATATATATGAGTTATATGAGTATATATATGAGTTATATGAGTATATATATATATATGAGTTATATGAGTATATATGAGTATATATATGAGTTATATGAGTATATATATATGAGTTATATGAGTATATATATACACACACACACGAGTTATATATATATGAGTTAAATGAGTATATATATGAGTTATATGAGAATATATATGAGTTATATGAGTATATATATATATATATATGAGTTAAATGAATATATGTAGGGAGAGGACATCTTGCAGCACGTGTGTTTGTAAGTGTGCAATTGCAGTGGAGCATCTTCACATGTAAAAAATTGTCTGCTCATAGGAAATTCTGCGTTGGATTTTATTAAGAATTTTACCAACTTCACTCAACACGGGCACTTCATGATGCACAGGAGACCAAGAATAGTCAAAACACCCAACTCTTAAAATAAAGTCTTAAAATATTCCTCACTGTTCATAATTAATTAAAGACGTACTAGGTGCAAAGATGATCACCTCAGCAACAGTGATCTGTAGTGGCAACCATGGCCTCTGGTTAACTCCACGTTGCTTACAAACCTGAAGTTCGTAGCAGAATGCAAACACAGGCACAAGTTTAATAAGGGGTTACACTGCTTCAGGTGATGAGTAGTAAAAACAAACAACAAAAATAAAACTACAAACCTACATTTTCCTTGGCATTCTAATTGAAGCGTACATGTGTGACACATCATATTTACCGTCTGTGTTAGCTCAAACTGTGGGCGTGTGTATATGCTGCCCAATGACAGCTGAAGCCACACTACTTATTGACCAAGCGTTATCTTGACAAGAAAAACATACCAGGTAGAATGGAAGAATGTTTGTTCTTTACAAATGTTGCATACAGACCATCTTATAAGGAATTTTAATCATTACGTTTTACCACCCATTGACAGGAATAACAACATGAAAGACAAATGTGAAAATACGAGAGAGAGAGAGAGAGAGAGAGAGAACAGCACGAGTCACGGCAGTATGAAAACAGCACGAGTCACGGCAGTATGAAAACAATGCAGTTCAGTACAAAAGCGATTAACAAACATGCAGAATAAAAGATATTGTATCAAAACTTTCATTTTGTACAGATATACAGGCATATTCATGTTAACATATCCAAATATTTGTTTTAACGATACATTTATTTTAATTGTTTCATATATGCTCTGATATGTCTGACATGTTTATACAGATATAGCAAATCCATTTATGTTTGCAATATATCCTTTGATATGTTCCAAGCAAGTAATGCCCTTTAAATGACTTGTTTATAAAGTATATTTTTATTAGAAAATGAAAACAAATGAAGAATCCAATGAGGAGAGAGAGAGAGGAGAGGGGGAGAGAGAGGAGAGGAGAGAGAGATAGAGAGAGAGAGAGGAGAGAGAGAAGGAAGGCTTTCAGCTCCAGTGCAATGGTCCACCCTGACTTGTCTCCAGGAGGGGGGGTCAGGAGGGGGTGTGGAGCTGGTGTGGTCAGACTGCCCTTCAGCGAGAGAAGGTCTTGCCCCTACAGAACAGTACAAGGGGCAGGGTCAGTGTGACTGTGGCAGGCACCAAACACTGTGTCAGAGCACCAAACACTGTGTCAGAGCACCAAACACTTCACATTCTTTGGAAAAAAACTGGGAAACTGGCAGCAAACAGGTTAGCGTGGGAGTTAGCAAAGGTGCAGACAGACTAAACAGCTGTGGTGGAAACCTGTGAGAAGGCAGTCTTCATTTTCCACCGTTCCACCTAGACAAAAATGTCCCAACTGACACAGGTAACATCAGAGGAACCAAAACTGAATGTTTTCTGAAACAATGTAATCTGTCTGGTGTGGAATGCTCAGAGACACATACTGTATGAATCACCGCGTTTAAGGAAGGAGACGCAGGGCTGACGAGACGTGATAAGCCGCCACGTAGAGCACTAACATTAGCAAACACTGGACGTCACGTTGACTACACCCCAAACACAGCCAGGTTCTACTCCCCCCCCCCCACCTGTGTTTGGACATGTGGAGAAGATAACACACCCCAGTTCTCTTTGATCTCAAACGATCAACGCGATCACAAGGGGCAGAGCCTGGGCTCACACGCCCTTCAAACTCAGTACACAAACTCACAAAGTGGCTTTGATGGAGAGAGGGGACAGTTTTGCAACAAGGACGTTTACAGCTAGTGACCAGAGGTGAGCACACAGGCAGGGTCGTTGTCATCACGACAGCAGGCTGTGTTGTGAGAGGACACATCCGTGTCATTACTCAGCACGACCACAGCGACGCATGGCATCTCGCCCCATTTCATACACGCGTATTAAACACTTCTTGCTATGCTGGCAAATGTCCAGAGGCACAACTGACAGGGTTCACAGCTTCACATGGGTTTCCACCTCATGCATAACACACCATCTGCGAAATAAAAGGTTTTCTAAAGAATCTGATGCAATCACAGGGCTTCTTGGAATAAGCGTGAATGTTCAGGCAGCAGTAATTCATCACCTTACATGAGCTCGTGAGCTACTCCCCGCACCGTCCCGCACCGTCCCGCACCGTCCCGCACGGCACCGACGACCTGAATCACTCAGAACACCGAGGCACCTGTTCAGTTCAGGCCTAAGATCAGGGTTCTACTCTGGCTGAATTAGGACGTTTCACATTCACAGGCTGAAAACCCTGACGAACCAGATCTGCTTACATCACACAAGTGTTATCAGCTAGCCACATCAAGGTGAGACCAGTCACCATGGTTACCCCTGGGACCTACACCCATGCATGAGCGTTCATCTCTGCTGGATCAAGGTCTAATACATTGACTACAGCTGTTTTACAATTCTAATATTCTAAAATTTATATTCAAATAAATTTAAGTTAACACAATTTCAGCTCAGCATATGCAAGTTGTCTACCTTGACATTGCTAAAAATGAAAATGTAACACTTTAGAAATGTAGCAATCCCTGTTGAACTGTATTAAAGTCATTGTAAGGCAGATTAAAGTAATTGTAAGGCATTATGATGTCACTAAGGAAATATTATTCTGCATTCATTGTTGATGCTACAAAAAATAATAATTTAACAATGCTTTACGGTGAAATATTAATCACACCTCTCGTTACTGTATTTAAATATTAACCAAACTTCTAATTACTATAATAATTAAATGAAAACATAAATGCTTCATTAGTCTTGGACAAAGGGTGGAATTCTCAAACACCCCTGGTGGGTTGTAACAACATACCCGTGTCCCATCAAAGGCTCCTTGTGTGTTTTACAGGACCATGAGCACAGGAAACACAAACTCATTAAATTAATTTGACTGCAGGATGTTGCTGTGCGGGGCTTGATCTGACGTGTGCAGGGGCTTTTATGACGTGTGCGGGGGCTTTGAGCTCTGACCTGAGGTCTGTCAGCCTCGTAGGGCGGCAGCAGTACTTACGTGATTGTCTTCATCTCCTTTTTCTCAGCGTCAGGTCGTGCTCTGTTGAGCACCTTTAGAAAGTCTGAGGTCTTGGCCCTCATGCGTGTATGGATGTAGGCCTGAAAGCACAGGTGGAGGAGGGGTGGGGTTTTCAACAGATGGAGCAGAACAGGGCTTTTAAGCAAAAGCTTATCAGAAGCAGATCTAGAGACACAGTGATATTTATGACATGGCCTCCAGCCAACTCATGTCATTCTCATCATAACACAACACCACAAAGTGATTCAAGCAAACACACTATTCACTGAGCGAACAAAGCCGCTGGTTCTCCTCTTCACAGTAAGAGCAGCAGGAAGCACGTTTGGCTGGAGCTGCAGGCGAGCTGGAGTTTCGTACCTTGGAGCACTTAATGTGGTAGTGCAGGTAGTCCCTGAACGTGTGGATGAGATTGATGGTGTTGTCTCGGGCACTGGCACTGGTGTGGCGAGGGAAAAGGACTAAACAAAAAAAAAAAAAAGGTCAAATTATTGCAAATACAAGCTCAGAATTACAGAGAGCGTCTCCCGCAAAACTGTGGCCACCGTGTATTTGACTAGAACATCAGCAGGAGGAACATAAAAAAAAAACAAAAGCAACATCGCTGCGTCTCCGACGGTTACAAATTCCATGGAGACAATGTCACACTTCATTCCGGATGCTGTTTGGCTTCGTATGTTTGGAGGGTGTGGTTGGTAGGCCTCCACAGGGCAGCGTGCTCCATCAGCTGCCCCCCTGAGGAAGGATGGAGGCAGGTGGTGCACGAACCGAAGGTGATGTAGCCGATGTTGTCCCCCACCGCCGCGTCCGTGTCCTTCAGCTCCAAGGGCGGCTCCCTGTGGCTGAATAGCACCTGGGGCGCCGTATGACTGGCACGACGGCCCTCCTTAAACTCCTGAACGGGGGTGAGAGCGCAAACGCGTCACGAAGATCACGACTGGGTAGGTGTATACGTTCCCATCAAGTCTAAAGTCTCAGAAATGACTCAGTAATAAAAGTCGTTGGGCCAGTTGCTGAACACTACATTCTCTGACCTCTGCAACAGGCTTCAAATGATGCGTTTCTCTTGAGAAGAGCCTTTGCCCAATGTATTCAATGTAAAATCAAACTCATCACAGAGCTGTCAAACGACAGGGGATCACAGCCACAATCACTACCATAATATGATTCAAAATTACATGTTTTTTAAAAGAAGGTCCTTCTGACCTGCATAAACACCTTCCCAATAATGACATCGTCATCGTCCTTGAACACAGTGCTGAAGACCACGGTCACTCTGTCTTTCTTTGCCTCCAAATACCTGCAAAACACCAAAAACCAAACGTTCCTACTGGAGCACATCATGTTTGCTTCAGCACCTCCTTTCTAATGAGCAAATTATAACCGTCAATTGGACTGACTCTGCTAAATCAATCAAATCACTTTGGATTAACTGTAAACACTGTTTACCACTACTGTAAGTCTCATGTTAACTAAGCAGGCTGTGAATTCAACACATCATCATAAAAGTGAGAAGGCAAAAGAGGGTTACGATATTAATTATACTGGAGGAATATGTGGTTAGCTGTTGTGATGAATGAGTTGGAGTGATCAGGAGTCTGACTCTTCAGACGGACAGTTTCACTGCTGCTTATTGGAAACGTGTCAGATCTCAGTACCGCATGTGAAAGGGGTCACACGTCAGAACTGAAAAGGTCACACGTGTTTTTTGCTCTTCACGCTGGCGCACAGAAAACACATCTGTGTCACATGTGAATAAAAACACTGGATTAAGGCCTTTTCCCCCTGCTGTGTGAACTCAGCACGGGTGACATCCGTGTGCTTTTACTCAGCACCCTAAACCCAAACCTGTTATATTTCACAGTGAATCTGATTCAACAGACAGAAAGAAGCAAACAGGAGGCATTTTGTAACGTGCAGCTACAGCTGTGCGTGTCTGCTTTGCACAACAGTGCAAGAGGAGCATACATGGACTCGTCCTCGCGGTAGTGGACCACGGCTCTCTGCTCCCCATCCTTGCCTTCTTCCTGGAACTTGAAGTACTTCTCAAAGACGGAGGCGAAGCAGTTCCTCTTCAGCATGCCTGCCTGGTGAACGACCTCATCCTTTTTGGCGGGAAGCGCTTCCAGGTTGAACAACAGGGACACGTTGTAGCCTGAAATATAAGAGACATGGAAGACAACACAAAAGACATTCATTTGTCCAAGTGTGGAAGAAGGGCACAGCATGCTCGACACCACACGCCCCAAACACCATGGTGGCAGTAGTTGCCATTCTGGAATGCAGTATTTGGAGGTTGCAGTCTTTACACGCTTACTGCTCTACTCACGCAAAGCCAAACCAAACTGCGAACATACCTGACTCCGGTGGCACAAGGAAGCTGCCGTAAACCCGCTTCAAGAGCTTAAAAAAACAACAAAAACCAAACTAGATTGGCATATGCGACTATTAATGACGGTTGGGAGTCAGCAACGAAATGAAATCAAAAGTTTTTTTGTCATACCAGAATGCAATTTTTTTTTAATTAATTGAGAAGCAGCCTTTAAATAGCTTGTGATAATTAGCCAGGTGTTTCAGAATTCAGAGAAGAAGACCAAGAGGAAATGTGAACCTCAGATCTTATTGTTCTGTGGTCCAAACCATAATAAGCAGTTTCAAATTCAGATATTCAGATCTGCACCCAAATGCTTCACATTATTTCTACTTGTTTGATTCTGAGGAAAGAAAACAAGCTGAAGAGGTGAACAGAGACTTGAAGAGCAACTCAGTCAGTGTTGGTGCTAAAGAGCAATGGGCACTTAGTCATGAGAGTGTCCAAAATGAGACACTTCAATGCAAAAAAAAAAAAAAAAAAAAAACCACCACCTGGTATAAAAAACCTTTACACTGTATAAATGTGTATAAATATGTGCCTGTATTGCAGAATGTGTTGGTAGGTGTGAGACTGGTGTGTGTGTGTGTGTGAGACTGGTGTGTGTGTGTGTGTGAGACTGGTGTGTGTGTGTGTGTGTGACTGGGTGTGTGTGTGTGTGTGTGACTGGTGTGTGTGTGTGTGTGTGACTGGTGTGTGTGTGTGTGTGTGTGAGACTGGTGTGTACCTCATCAGCGCCGTGTTCCTGGAGTTCCTTGTAGAATTTGAGTGATATGCTAACCATGACTTTGGTCTTGTCCCCATTGGGGTTTGATATGTGGTAGAGTACGCCATCAAAATCTGAACACACAAAAGAGAAAAACAAAAACAGGTATTGCAATTAAAAATGTTACATTTCTTAGTTTACTACTGACTCCAGAAGGTTCTGGTTTACTACTGACTCCAGAAGGTTCTGGTTTACTATAGACTCCAGAAGGTTCTGGTTTACTACTGACTCCAGAAGGTTCTGGTTTACTACTGACTCCAGAAGGTTCTGGTTTACTATAGACTCCAGAAGGTTCTGGTGTACTATAGACTCCAGAAGGTTCTGGTTTACTATAGACTCCAGAAGGTTCTGGTTTACTATAGACTCCAGAAGGTTCTGATTTACTACTTGGATGAACATACCGGCGAAAGTGACCTCCACTGCCTCTGGTTTATTCCTACAGCAAAGGGAAACAATAATAAACACTAGCATTAGCTAGTTTAATGTAAATTAAACCATACTGCAGTCACAGTTAGTACAATAGGACATCCATCTATGCAAGCCCAAAACAGACAAATAGTGCTTTCAGTACACGAAACATGTCAATTCTGCAGTGGTGTTAACTGGTGCCGCAAATGGCATTTTACGTCCATACGTAAACGTGCAGCCACTTTGTGCCAAGCTGGTGCAAAATATGAACAGCTCTCCGTTGGTAGGGCAAGTCGCAGCAGGACCAGGGCAGGACGGGGCGCGTGCAGGGCGGGGCGGGACGGGGCGCGAGCAGGGCGGGGCGGGCTGGATCTGGAACGCCAGCTATGAAGCTTCACCGCTCGTTTAAAATGCGGAAGCGTCAGCGAGTGGTCTCCGCACAGTAGGTGAAAGGAGGTTAAATACGATTAGAAAAGTGCGCCGTAAAACGGAACGCTTATGAACATGTCATTTTTGTAACGTGTCGCAAACACACGAATCTTATTAGAGACGTTTATAGTGTTGGAAAAGGTCAATAGCTCATTGTCAGTCAGTTGAGAACCTAGACAGCTATTTCAGTGCGGTTTAGACAGTAAATATGTATTCACTTGCATTGACAACAATATGAATTATGCTCTTTAAGTGAAGAACGGCTGTAGAAAAGAAGCTTGGCGATCCAGTTGCTCCCTGAGCAGGACACCCCCGCACACTGGCCCGGGCAGTGTTAGTGCTAGGGTAGGAAAGTCACTGAAGCAGCTGAGATGAGAAGACTCCCATGCAAAAGGAAACCTAGGGTTAGGGTTAAGGTTAAGGTCAACCCCAACCCCAACCCCAACCCCAACCCCAACCCCAACCCACGACACACACGACGCGTTGATGCATTTATAGGGCTGGCAAACTAGAAGAGCGTCTCACCCATTGAATGCGCTTTCAAACTTCAGACTCAGTGTCTCCTCTATAATCCGGTTATTAATTTCCAAAAGTATCATGTCTCCGAGCTTGGAAAACCGTCACCACTGAATGTTGTATAATGTGTATAATCGCCGTTTTACCCTTTCTTAAAATCCCTTAAATTTCGTCGCCTATAATAGTTGCTGATGACGGGCCTCGTCTGTCTGTTGTTCTTCCGCTCTTGTCGCAGGACCCCAGATAGCTGCCTTGTGCGTTTGCCACAAGGCAGCAATGTGGTATGTTAATATAACCATTTTCCAAAGCAAAATCACAGAACAGAGCATATAGGTATTTTGGAGATACCATAATGTCTGGTAAAAATGATTCTAATCAGTAAGTTAGCCAACATTATTATATAGCTGCGAGAACTACGAAAAATAATTAATAAAAATATTTCAAATTTGGAAGAAAACACCAACTTAATTACTTCATTTTTTTTGCAAAGGCGTCGCATATGTAAAGAGCTTTTTTAAAGGTTTCTTAAGTCTTACTACCTGAGGCACTTACACTGATTTTTGACATTGACTAATGAACCTGCGTGTTTTGGTGTGACTTCTCTCTTCTCAGAACACCACAAAGCATTAATTAGCCATATACTCGACCCACGTGACCCTCACCATTGACTTGTGAACATGAAATTAAAACAATTAACTAAATTAAAATGTTATGAAGACTTGAGCATCAGTACAAATAATATAAATAAAATGAAAGATAATAAATTCAGGCAAATTTTCACAAGTACAGAATCCATCATCACAACCTGATGATACCCAAGATGCAGAAAAACCAGACTGGCATGCACATAGGGATCAATACCCCAGAGTTAGCATGCAAAACTGACAAAAAATGACCCAATTCCCTAAACTGCTGGGGAATTAAAAATGAAGATCTTAATAAGAGAAACCTTTGAACTCATGGACTTAGCAGGCCAGTTTACCTATAACTGCCACCTGGCACCTTTGCTCACCTAATGCATGTTTTGACAGAGTAATCTATAAATGTGTTTGCTCCTTAACATTTACATCTATTTTTACTGTTGGTTTTTATATTTGATTCGTTGTATTTTATTTGAACATTCTTCTATTTAAAAATCTATGCTAATAATGCATTTATTGGTTTTAAGTGAACTGAATTGAGAGAGACAGACAGAGAGAGAAAGAGAAACAGGGTCAGATAGCGACAGAAAGAGACACGTAGAGAGTTAGAGAGGGACACAGAGAGAGAGAGAGACAGAGACCAAAAGAGAAAGAGGGTAAGAAAGTTTCTTGTGGTGCAGGTACTGACACTTCTGTCATATGGTTTCATGCCAGATTGGTGGTATGAGTACTGCAGAAGAATGTAATTGGTGCTCTATTGTTCGGACTGTCAATATATTAACGTAAATGATTTGATGTTACAGAGAAACCAGGTGCGGATTACATAGCATTCCCAAAACATTTGAAATAATTGAACTAACATGAACCGCATATGCACACAACCTGCCATCTCTTTCTGTTCTTAGAGCGAGAATGTAAAAGTTCAAAGACAGTCAAAGGTTATGATTTGTTGTCTTTCGTGAGTCATCATATTTCTTTCTTTTCGTCGCAAATTTTCAATACGTGTGGAGAGTAAATGTCCGTAGCTCCAATAAATGTAGTGTGAGCATATAATTTCATATCTGCATTCAATGGCTTCTCAAAAGCATATATATATATATATATATATATATATATATATATATATATATATATATATATATATATATCTCAAAAGGATCAATTGTTATCACTCATTCATCGTCATGCACCACAGCAGGAGTCTATAGATATAATCAGCATTACACTGGAGAAACCAAGAGAAGACCTGCTGATGGGTTTGCTGAACACCTTCAGACCCGCAGGATTAAGGATGTGTCATTTCCCGTGTCAAGGCATTTTAATACTAATGGACATTGTATTAACGACATATCTGTTTTCATATCCAGTTGTTGCTATGGCAGCAATGAATGTTCTGATTTAAACATCTACGTTTTTTCAAATAAACTGGTTCCTCCTCCTATTAAATCAGAAGCACTTTGCTTATACAGCTGATGAAGGACATCTGTCCAAAACATCCTGTTTCTCTGGAAACTTTATGTACTTTATATATATATATATTTTATATATATATATATATATAAATATATACTATATTGCCAAAATTATTTGCTCACCTTCCTTGACTCACATATGATCTTAAGTGACATCCCATTCCTAATCCATAGGGTTCAATATGACCTTGGTCCAATTTAAACTATTTCAGGTATTTATTTATTTGATTGATGTGATGTGATCCTAATTTCTTTTTTTCCTGCAAAAACAGTTTGGCCTGATTTCTCCACAGTATTCAAATTTTTTGAAATCCTGTTTTTGTGGGTTTTATGAGCTGGAAGCCCAAATTTTGTAAAGATAAACAAATAAATGCCATGAATATATAATCTATGAAAGTGTTTGAATGGAATTATGGAAATTAATCAACTTTTCCATGATATTAAATTTTTTTTGGAATGGGTCTGTATAATAATAATAGTGGGTATTATTATTATTATTATTATTATTATTATTATCATCTACTCCTACTACCACTACTAATAATAATATATAATATGTTTCGTGCTGAACACATGTAGCTATATATACCCCAATTCACCCTGATGTGTCAATATGCCCCACAACTCACTTCCACTAAGATCAGTGATACCACCCAGACTCAGACTCCTGTACCCCACCACACCCACACATGCTGCTATTCACTCTTCATCTTTATGATGCAGGTTTTAAGCTTTGGATACAAAACATTATCTGGAAGATTATCTGACATTCCATGACCTCATGCTGTAAAGGCATCGTCTGTCCTCAGAAGGCAGTGAGTTTCACCCTGTCCAAAGCTCACTCCTCTCACATCCCATCTGTGTCAGCCAGCAGGTAAAAATGAACCAAATGCCAAATTTCAGTCCCACTTTGCAAACACCTCAACAGCATCACCAAGATGTGAGATACAGCAGGGTTAGGGTGAGCTGCACGATAAGGCGAGTGGACATGTAGCAGCCTGTGTGTATAGTGCTCACAACTGATCCAGCATGACTGGTTTATCATAACCTAAAAATGCACCAGGACCAGTCCTCAAAACATGACCTACAGGGTTTCTGATGGATCTTTATAGAGCCAGTGGATCTTGAATTATGAACCCTGATATTATGAATGATGTATTTGTTTCTGGAGACTTTCTCTCTCTAACACCCAAGTTTGCATTCATTATTACAGAAGTTCATGGCATTCTGAGATCCTGCCTTAGCACGACCCCGTCACCTGTTCCACGACCCCGTCACCTGTTCCACGACCCCGTCACCTGTTCCACGACCCCGTCCCTGTTCCACGACCCACGACCCCGTCACCTGTTCCACCTGTTCCACGACCCCGTCCACGACCTGTTCCACGACCCCGTCACCTGTTCCACGACCCCGTCACCTGTTCCACGACCCCGTCACCTGTTCCACGACCCCGTCCACGACCTGTTCCACGACCCCGTCCACGACCTGTTCCACGACCCCGTCACCTGTTCCACGACCCCGTCACCTGTTCCACGACCCCGTCCACGACCCGTCCACGACCCCGTCCACGACCTGTTCCACGACCCCGTCCACGACCTGTTCCACGACCCCGTCCACGACCTGTTCCACGACCCCGTCCACGACCCCGTCCACGACCTGTTCCACGACCCCGTCCACGACCTGTTCCACGACCCCGTCCACGACCTGTTCCACGACCCCGTCCACGACCCGTCCACCTGTTCCATGACCCGTCCACGACCCGTCCACGACCTGTTCCACGACCTGTTCCACGACCCCGTCCACGACCCGTCCACGACCTGTTCCACGACCCCGTCACCCTGTTCCACGACCCCGTCCACGACCTGTTCCACGACCCCGTCCACGACCCCGTCCACGACCTGTTCCACGACCCCGTCCACGACCTGTTCCACGACCCCGTCCACGACCTGTTCCATGACCCCGTTCCACGACCCCGTCCACGACCTGTTCCACGACCTGTTCCATGACCCCGTCCACGACGCCGTCCACGACCTGTTCCACGACCCCGTCCACGACCCGTTCCACGACCCCGTCCACGACCTGTTCCACGACCCCGTCCACGACCTGTTCCATGACCCCGTCCACGACCCCGTCCACGACCTGTTCCACGACCCCGTCCACGACCTGTTCCATGACGCGCCCGTCCATGTTCCACCCCGTCCACTGCATGTTTTTGCCATCATGCGCAGCTCCAAGCCAACCAAACATGTGCCTTTCCTATCAACAACTGCCTTGTAAATAAATTGTATTAGTTAAAGACAGAATTTTGTTGCATATTAAGCACTTGCTGCTTTCCATTGGCTTATCAGATCCTTTCAGCACAGGTTGCGTTTTTGCAGTGGGGCGTTTTATTATGATACACTACTGCCTTCTAAACGTGAGCAGAAAATGCAGTAGCACTGTCACGTGTGCCACATTAAGCCTCAGGAACACGTGAATGAGGAAACGTGTGACGGAGGCCTTATTTACTCTTCACCTCATGTTAAATGTAATTTGAGGAATTTGTCCCTGTATCCCATTTCCTGGTCCTGTTGATCTGCTTTGGTGATTTAGGCTTTATAATACGATTCCAGGCCTTCTCTGGCCGTAATCTGAGTGCACTACATGTGTTACCCAGGCCTTCTCTGCCTGTAATCTGAGGCCTGTTACCCAGGCCTTCTCTGCTGTAATCTGAGTGAACTACATGTGTTACCCAGGCCTTCTCTGCCTGTAATCTGAGTGAACTACATGTGTTACCCAGGCCTTCTCTGGCCGTAATCTGAACTACATGTGTTACCCAGGCCTTCTCTGCCTGTAATCTGAGTGAACTACATGTGTTACCCAGGCCTTCTCTGGCCGTAATCTTGAGTGCACTACATGTGTTACCCAGGCCTTCTCTGGCCGTAATCTGAGTGCACTACATGTGTTACCCAGGCCTTCTCTGGCCGTAATCTGAGTGCACTACATGTGTTACCCAGGCCTTCTCTGCCTGTAATCTGAGTGAACTACATGTGTTACCCAGGCCTTCTCTGGCCGTAATCTGAGTGAACTACATGTGTTACCCAGGCCTTCTCTGCCTGTAATCTGAGTGAACTACATGTGTTACCCAGGCCTTCTCTGCCTGTAATCTGAGTGAACTACATGTGTTACCCAGGCCTTCTCTGCCTGTAATCTGAGTGAACTACATGTGTTACCCAGGCCTTCTCTGCCTGTAATCTGAGTGAACTACATGTGTTACCCAGGCCTTGTCTGCCTGTAATCTGAGTGAACTACATGTGTTACCCAGGCCTTCTCTGCCTGTAATGCAATCACTCAGTCTGGGTTTGTGCAGTATAACCTATTAGTGGGCACTTTATGGTGTGTGTGTGTGTGTGTGTGTGTGTGTGTGTGAGTGTAAGAGGGAGGCTTTCAGTGTAAATGTACACCAGTTTTTCAACACACTCTCCACATCCTCCATGCAGTTCCCATTTTGGCTTTGCTCAGGTCCTAGAAGGAGTGTTTTTATTGGTCGTTGTGTCCTGGGTCAGGCACCTTGGGATGTGGATCAGAGCCAAAACGTGGACTGGCTACCACAGAACGCATAGACAAATTCTGCAAGAAAGAACCAGGAATATGATTCTCTGCTGCCCCCTTCAGGACTAATTTGTAATCTGAATACTGAAATCCTAAAATGTCGCTGCCTTCTATTCTCATGCCATCACAACTATTTTATTTAGTGCTGTTTTATTTGGAGGACGAAGCTGTTGTCTCTGATCCCTTCTGTTTACTTGTTTCTTGACTTCCTTATGTTTCACAAATTGTTCCTGTGTTGATCAATAGAGATATTTACCAATCTCAGTTGGGTGTTGAAATAGCTGGTAGGCTATAGATGACAAACAAGCCTGTTTTTGTCTTTTGTTCACACCAATCAGTCTGAAGCACTTTCATACTTGATTATGGAAATATTTCATGTTCATTTATTTGTTTATTAATATATAATTTTACTGAATTTCCCCCTAATAGACGACACAGCCTATATCTTTTTTCACCCTCAAGGTTTTCAAAGCTCGGATTCTTCTGGAACTGCGACAGACCCACAGCCATCAGCTCCAGCCCTGGGTACCAGCTGCTGCGCTTCCCAGCCTCAGTACACCTGATTCAGCTCTGCAACACAGACCAAGTGTGTCTGAGAGGAGAAGCTGACACACGGGACCTGGGACTCGTCACCTCTGACACTGTGCATATCTATTTCACACCTAACTGAACTGTTTGTATGTTAGCGTCTTTGCTTCGTCTGATTTTGGACTATTATTATGTATATAGAAACAGATCATACAACCGCAGTTCTGGAAGAAGTGGAACAGTTTTGACATGTTTAGAAAATTCTAGTTCAGAATGACCAAATTCTAGGTCATCTGTCTAAATGCAAATTAGATTGACAAGAGTTCTGGTAATGTGTCTGGTGCAAGTCGACACCTCATGGGTGAGCGATTAGGAAACCGCTGCAGACGTGAGCAGAAAAGGGCCTCTCCTCTCACCACAGGAAATCTGGGCTCAGTCTGTCTGTGTTGCAGGGCTGTAAGGAGCAATGGAAGGTAGGATGTGTGGCTTTGCATAAAACATTTGTGTTTCAGCTCATGTTGATTAAAATGCTCTGAACTAGGGTTAGCCTATCTGAGTAAGTGCAGATTTGGATGAGGACAAACCTTAACAAGTACATGTATGTATTTATGTTATTAGGGTACCATTATAGTCAGTAAGAAAATGGCCATCAACATGATGATGAGGTTGGTTAAATCCCACATTAATCCAGGCTAATCCAGCGTTTGATTCCTGAACAGGTCACAGCCACGTGATAACGCACGATGTCATCTCTGACATTCTCAGCGATTACGATGAGTTCAACAACAGTGAGTACTTCACCACCGTCCACTCCTACAGTCCGGATCACGCCCTGGCCTGTAACCAGTTGTCCCTCCCAGACTTGAACAGCTTCCTCTGTGTCTTCTACGTGCTCGTCTTCCTGTTGGCCATCGCTGGGAACCTGGTGGTGTGCTGGGTGGTGGGCTCCAGCCGTCAGAAGCTCAGTCCGTCCGAGCTCTTCCTGTTCCACCTGGCCCTGGCAGATCTGCTCTTGGCCATCACGCTTCCGCTGTCGGCCGTCTCCGTGCTGCGCGGCTGGATGTTCGGTGACTTCGTCTGCAAGCTGGTCAGCGTGGCTCTAGAGGTGAACTTCTACGCCAGCGTGCTGTTCCTGGTCTGCATCAGTGCTGAGCGCTACATGGTGGTCGTGCACACCGTCAGGGAGGCCAGGGGCAGCCGTGGGGTGCGTAGTGTGCGCAGCTGGCTGGCCTGTGCGTTTGTGTGGGGCCTGGGACTGGTCCTCTCCCTCCCCACCGCCATATACAACCTCACCTACCCTTCACAAGCCAGAGATGGTAAAATGCAGTGCGGCGAGCACTATGACACCTCCAGCGCCCACGAGTGGCGGTTCGCCATGCGCATGCTCAGTCACCTGCTAGGGTTCCTCCTGCCCCTGGTGGCCATGCTGGGCTTCTACGGTGTGACTGTCGGCCGGCTGGTTCACACGCGCAGCCTGAGAAAGCAGAGGGCCATGCGGGTCATCGTGGCGGTGGTGGTGGCGTTCTTGCTCTGCTGGTGCCCGTATCACGTGACCATGATGATGGACACTCTCCTGAGGGCCAAGCTGGTGGACTCGAGCTGCCGGAGGAGACACGAGACAGACTTGGCGTTGCAGGTCACACACAGTCTCGGCGTGCTGCACTGCTGCGTCAACCCCGTCCTGTACGCCTTCGTGGGCGAGAAGTTCCGCGCCAACCTGCGCAGACTCACCAGAAGAGTGTGGGAGAGGGAGTCTGTCTCCAGGTACAGCAGATCGACCTCCACTACCTCCCAGGACGGCAACAATGCCCTTATGTGATTCCCTCAGGGAATATACGAGGAAAGCCAAGCTTCTGCAGTACTCACTTCAGACACTAGAGGTCACTATAAAATTGCGTCTGTGTTTCTGAAGATGACAAAAAACACGGCCATCTTTAGACGTAATTCTGCACCTGCGGTTTTATTTAACAATTTTAATTTGCTGAATGTACAAAATGAAAATTCTACTACTAATTTAACTGCGACGAGATGGTTTAGAAACATTTTCCTGCTGGTAGCTGATGTTTGGTGTTTGCCTGGAGAGGTCTGTCTGTGACTACCGTTAAGAGTTAAAATGTACCAGTGAGCCTTTAAACAGCCTGAGCAAAACAGTGACCTACTTAAAGCAAACCAAGAGCAAAGAGCTCCCTCTAGAGGTGAGTTTGTGATCTGTAACTTATTTGATAACATTCTCAAATATCACTGCAAAATCACAAGGTTATATCAACACGGTTTCAACCACTTTCCAGTAATCTGATACAGGACTTTGTTTACACTGGTGTATTTTCATAAATGTGCTTTTCTATTCAATGTTCCTGTTTATCATTATGAACCACAAGTGAGAACCGTAACAGAAATGAAGTGTAGTGCTTGCATAAATTCAGGCCAAGATTTCCTGTGCACTAGTGACACATATTGTGTGAAATCTAGCAAACATTTTTTCTTTCCTTTATAAGTTCTGCTAAACGTGTGAAAATCACAGTAAACAGCGGAGCATAGTGATATGCTAGACAGCAGAGCTGCAGACTCCAGACTGATGTCATGCAGCGCACATGGGTTACCACTTTACCACAGGGTGAAAGTTCTGCCTGGTGTTTAATCTGGTGTTTAACCTGGTGTTTAATCTGGTGTTTAACCTGGTGTTTAATCTGGTGTGTAACCTGGTGACTTTCTTTCATAATCGTAGTTGCTTTACAAAAGTAATTTATGTTCATGTAAATTAAAAGTGTGATCCACAACATTCGAGATTTAAATGTGTGTGTGTATATTTGTATGAACGTGTGCCTACATGTGAACATACACTGTGTGCGTGCGTGTGCCTCTGTGTTAATCACTTGTACATAATCTGTACATTGCTGTAATAATGCAATATCACGTACATTTCTGCTCTGCAGTGGACCTCCTAAAGATGCAGGAGAGGCTTCGGTTGTGTGTTCTCCCAGGAGAGGGAGTTCCCGTGTACGACAACGTGTAGAAAGTTAGGGACGCCACAAACCTTCACCCCACCTACGCACATTCACCTGGTAGCAAGTTATGATTAGCGAAATGTTCATGTGACTCATTCGTAATGATTCTCTTGAATTGTAAGTGATCCGCATGGGATGTACTGTAAGCTTCATTTGTTGTGAAGACGAGTCATTTCTTGCTCCACTTAACCGCTATGACGAGGAAAAGAAAGAAGAATTTACAGTTACGTCTACGGTGAGTTACATTTCTTGCATAAGGCTCGAACGTCTTTTCCAGAGGAAAAGCTGTTTATCGTAATATAAAATGAACCTATAATTAGATAAACAATTTGCTCGGGGAAAACCTTCCTGTGAACAACACCCCTCCAACATATCGATACGCTGTGCGAATCTTGCGTAAAACATCCAAAACACCTTGTAAACAGTCTTCTACTGCCAAGTGGTTCAAGTCTTGGTAGTCTACTTCAAGCGTAAGCCTGTTTATTAGGCGGTGACAGAGACGACAGAGCATTACAAAGTTCAAATTGATTACAACTTTTTTCCTACAACCATGAAAAATGTCGATTTGTACCACATAATATTTTTACTGGTTTGGCACATTTCAGTTACGCACACAAAATGCTGAAAAACAATTTATTGAACAGATTTCTAGAACAACAGCTAAAAATACCCTTTGAATGTAAGTATTGATTCATGGCATCATCATCATGGTGACAAAAATATTATCATAGAATAATATACAATTTCTTTCACTCAGTTTTAATCTTTTTAATTCAGATTTAGTTTTAATTTAATTAATTATTGCAGTTATTGCAGGTCAGGCTAAAGCACACTGAATGCTGCATATGTAATCTGCCTTGTACATTGTACACAGGCTGAACCCACAGTAAGTGTTAGGGCCCTGTCTGTGTGCGTACCCCACTGGTATAGCCAGGGACTGCTGTATTGGTTTAAATGAGGGATAAAGCTCTGAATGGCCTCTTGACCTCTGACTGTGGCTTTAGCTTTGAGCTCTCACTATTTTTCCTATATATAGACATCTGTTTCTTCATGTACACCACATGACTGAAACCTAATGAATAATTCATAAAGGCGCTTCCGACCTGCCAACCAACATGACTGACGCCAATCAGTGAGGTTCATCTGTAACGATTTTCATACTTCATATTTAATTCATAATTCAAACTTCATTTCATTTTATGGCCATAGAAACAAAGGGTCATTATTGTCTCCATGCATGAGCTATGTAGTGCTTTTGCCATCCAATCAGAGGGAAGCACAGCCACACGTCTGGGGTCAGGACACTGCTGAACTGCTCTGACTTCCTGATTATCACCAAGGTGAATGTCACCAAGGTGACAGCTAGCTGGCAAACCCCTCTCCCCCTCAACACTCACTTCAGTCTTGCTTTTTTTTGCAATTATCTGATAAGGAATGCGTATAAGAATTATTTTCCCCACAATCCTTTGCTACATTCCTCCTAACCCCCCCCCCCCCAATTCGGCTCCAAGGAAACAGTGTGGCTTCTGTTGCAGCGTTGCTATGGTAACGGCTGCATTTCCCTCACCTGACTGCTTGTCGTCTGTGTTTCTGGAAGCAGAGATGTTCCTGGCCTCTGTGAGCTCTGGTGCAGAATGAAACCCCAGCATGGTGAGAGTTTCCCTGCCTGCTGCCTGGTTGTGCAGACCCTCAGACAGCGTCACCTAGAGGCCCGGCGTTTATGGACTTTTTTGGCAGTCTCTTTGGCCTAATCTAACAGCAACAGGGCCATCTTGGGATATTTTCCTTATGCTGTATCACAAATACTTGTATTCTGAAACACGAGGCAGATGTGATGTGAAGAAAACTCCCGGGTGTTTACCAAACCACACCTGACCTTTCAGGAACAGCGCGCAGTGCTGTTAGTTGGTTGTCACGCTGACGTGCACACACACATGGATGTGTGTACGCAGCAGGAAGCGCATTGCCACATTAGTGGGCATTACACCTTCCTTTGGTTGCCACATTCGCGTGTGTTAACCCTTTTCTTTCTAGTGTTCATTGGCATAGCAGCAAAATGATCCCATCACTGTATTGCAAAATGCGACAGAAACAAATGTTTGAGTGATTTGTCAATGAAGCCCAATCGTAATCGCGCTGAGACAGGCGTCGTCAGGCTTTCACCGGGGTCATCAGGCTTTCACCGGCGTCAGGCTTTCACCGGCGTCGTCAGGCTTTCACCGGCGTCGTCAGGCTTTCACCGTTGTCGTCAGGCTTTCACCGCCAGGCTTTTCACCGGGCGCCAGGCTTTCACCGGGCGCCGCCAGGCTTTCACCGGGGTCATCAGGCTTTCACCGGCGGCAGGCTTTAACCACCGTCGTCAGGCTTTAAACGGGTCATCAGGCTTTCACCGGGGTCATCAGGCTTTCACCGGCGTCATCAGGCTTTCACCGGCATCGTCAGGCTTTCACCGGGGTCATCAGGCTTTCACCGGGGTCATCAGGCTTTCACCGGGCGCCAGGCTTTCACCGCATCGCCAGGCTTTCACCGGCGTCGCCAGGCTTTCACCGGGTCGTCAGGCTTTCACCGGGTCGCCAGGCTTTCACCGGGGTCATCAGGCTTTCACGGGTCGGGCTTTCACCGGGGTCAGGCTTTCACCGGCGTCGTCAGGCTTTCACCGGCGTCGTCAGGCTTTCACCGGGGTCGTCAGGCTTTCACCGGGGTCGTCAGGCTTTCACCGGCGTCGTCAGGCTTTCACCGGCGTCGTCAGGCTTTCACCGGCGTCGTCAGGCTTTCACCGGGGTCGTCAGGCTTTCACCGGGGTCGTCAGGCTTTCACCGGGGTCGTCAGGCTTTCACCGGCGTCGTCAGGCTTTCACCGGCGTCGTCAGGCTTTCACCGGGGTCGTCAGGCTTTCACCGGGCCGCCAGGCTTTCACCGGGTCGCCAGGCTTTCACCGGCGTCGCCAGGCTTTCACCGGGTCGCCAGGCTTTCACCGGGCGCCGCCAGGCTTTCACCGGGGTCATCAGGCTTTCACCGGCGTCGTCAGGCTTTCACCGGGTCAGGCTTTCACCGGGTCGCCAGGCTTTCACCGGGTCGCCAGGCTTTCACCGCTTTCACCGGGTCGCCAGGCTTTCACCGGGCGCCAGGCTTTCACCGGCGCCGCCAGGCTTTCACCGGGCGCCGCCAGGCTTTCACCGGGCGCCAGGCTTTCACCGCCGGGCTTTCACCGGGGTCATCAGGCTTTCACCGGGGTCATCAGGCTTTCACCGGCGTCATCAGGCTTTCACCGGGGTCATCAGGCTTTCACCGGGGTCATCAGGCTTTCACCGGTGTCATCAGGCTTTCACCGGCGTCGTCAGGCTTTCACCGGCAGAGTTCAAGCTCAGTCACGCATACACACACACTCTTACACCATGACTGCATGGACGTGGACTGGTGTGCCCTGCCTGTCCTCAGCATTCTGGAGATTTAGGGCACACTTGCACACTTGCACACTTACTTGCCAGTTACATTTAAGCAGTTGAATGGAAAAAAAACGGCCTTTCCAGAAAATAACAGATGCCGATTACAAAGTGCACTGATCCTGGTCCTGTTGTCACTGATCCTGGTCCTGTTGTCACTGATCCTGGTCCTGTTGTCACTGATCCTGGTCCTGTTGTCACTGATCCTGGTCCTGTTGTCACTGATCCTGGTCCTGTTGTCACTGATCCTGGTCCTGTTGTCACTGATCCTGGTCCTGTTTTCACTGATCCTGGTCCTGTTGTCACTGATCCTGGTCCTGTTGTCACTGATCCTGGTCCTGTTGTCACTGATCCTGGTCCTGTTGTCACTGATCCTGGTCCTGTTTTCACTGATCCTGGTCCTGTTGTCACTGATCCTGGTCCTGTTGTTACTGATCCTGGTCCTGTTGTCACTGATCCTGGTCCTGTTGTTAATGAGCTTTCAAGGTGAACGTTGTGCCTGAGCAGATGTGAGATCAGTGTGTTCTGCTGTAAGATTACTGATGTTTGCTGTTTTGGATGGGGTCTGTTTGTGTGTCACACACCTTCTCACTGAGGCACTTTGCACCCAACATAAAAGTCTGTCCTGTAGTGTGAGTGTTGAGTGGTTTTGTACTTTTAAATGAAATCTTCCACCTACAGAATGATGAAGAGACGCCTGCTTGGTTGCCGTAGTAGCGTTGAGACTGGGGAGGGCCGGTCAGGTTTGCCTCCTGGTGTCGGGGAGGCCGTGTTGGTGCAATCTGCCTGAGTCATTTGTTTCCCTCATTCAATCCTATTGGCCAGATAAAATATAAAAAAAGAGGAGGTTGAGGTTGGTGTGTGTGTATGCCAGCTGGAAATGAGGCGCTGTTTTGTTTTAATGGAATATGTCAGCCAGGAGAGCTCTGTGCATTCATCATCCCCTCGGCTGGACCTCAGCCAAAGGAGATGTGTGTGTGTGTGTGTATACACGGAGTACACACACACACGCAGTGCTTGCTGATCCTGTGGAGTAAATGTTCCTCAGCTTGAGGTGAGAACTGAATTCAGCCACATAGCCAAGAAACAAGAACCGTACTGTGCGTGGCAGAATGAAGTCCCTCCCACTGAGGACTCTTGGCTGCCAGAAGCCCCTCCCACTGAGGACTCTTGGCTGCCAGAAGCCCCTCCCACTGAGGACACTTGGCTGCCAGAAGCCCCTCCCACTGAGGACACTTGGCTGCCAGAAGCCCCTCCCACTGAGGACACTTGGCTGCCAGAAGCCCCTCCCACTGAGGACACTTGGCTGCCAGAAGCCCCTCCCACTGAGGACACTTGGCTGCCTGTTTTTTGTTGTTGTTTGTTTTTGTGAGATGTGTGATGATTCCCGTACAGCTGGACTGTCTGTTGTGGGAGGTCCTGACCTATAATTGGGAGTAAAGCTACACACTGTTCTTAGTGTAGCAGGCAGTGGAGGTTTAGCAACACGGCTGTCCTGGGTGAGGCACTTTGTAAACATAATTTCTCTGCCTAAGTAGAGATCTGTCACTGTCATGGTGACGCCGAGGAGCTGCAACACAACCAACCCCTTCATCTGATCCTGCAGAAATCCCTCTTGTGTCACCAAACCTGTGCACATCCACTGAAAACAAACCAGAGGAAGGGATTATTGTCTGCCTGAAGAGGACAGCCGGAATTACAGGGTTCTGTGTCCTGAGCCTTTGTTTGAAGCTCTGTTTATTCCATAACAGCACTGCTAGGCTGTCACTGCTCTCCTCACCTCTCATCAGTCAGACCTCAAGAACAAGAGCTTCTGACAGGGGCTATATGTTGACTCAGGGGGGTATAACTCTGCCCTCTGAGTGTTCTGCAGGGTCCTGGCCTCCTAGAGGGCAAAAGAGGAGTCCATCCCCTGGCTATACGATATGATGCAGGATCGCCGAAAATGTGACCTCTTTAGTCTAAATCTGGACAGATATAATTCTCAAGGGTTTTTTTGCTACCAATAATTTATTTTTCTACTCATCTTGTCATAAATATATACCTTATTCACATGGGGAAATCTTCAGGAGTTATTATTATACTTGATATACAAGTCGTATTTATTTCTTACATCAATTACAATATATATATATATATATATATATATATATATATATATTTTCACTCTTATGCTGTACCATGCTACAAAAATAATAGTCTTATGGTTTAATATCCTACAGAACAAAAACTGTTTTGTTTTGTTGTATTTTTAATTACAGAGAATCAATAATTAATTCTGTTTTACGGTAATGTTTACCTAAGGTAATCTGACCTGAGGTAAACAGAAGCAAGTAATCCGTGCTGTGCTGGCTGGAGACCTTTTTCATGTGAATTCTGAAAAGGGTATTTGACAGGCCATGATCCCGCGTCACCTCAGGTCATGATCCCGCGTCGCCTCAGGCCATGATCCCGCGTCGCCTCAGGCCATGATCCCGCGTCGCCTCAGGCCTTGATCCCGCTGACAGGACTCGGGATGCCAGACAGCTGACTCACTCAGCAGTACTGTGAAGACGGTGCGATGGTCACGGTGCCTCACACAGACTAACCATATGCTAGAAATGGCCAAACAAAAAATAAACAACAGCTCAAAAGCACGTATGTCAGACGAGGCGACAGGTGAATCAGGAAAATGAGGTCTGTGGTGATGGCTGCTTACTATCATAGACGAGATGCATTTTCCTTACAAATCACAGAACACTGGATGATATAAAGTGGACTGGGAGAGCTGGGTTTATTTGATTGTAAAGGTGTGCTATTTAACCTGCACGAGTGATTCCCAGAGCTAGAGGCAGGTGTTTTCTGACCACAAGATGGAGGCATTTGAGCAAGTGAATGAGACTCCAGCAGCTACTATTGCACTGCGTCTCAGGGCGACCCATGAGCGCACTATCCTGGTTTACAATTAGGACACTATTATTCTCAGAAGGGTGTTAAACAACGTCCAGTTCAGCTTTTATTAAGATGAAACAAATTAGAACTCAATTGGTGATATTTCCGTAGTCCGTAGATTTGGTGGATCATCTTTATTTAAATTACACTTACGACACACTTCAAAGATATTATCCTAAAAGAAGTTATCTTGTTTACAGACTCTAAAGTGTCCAGTACAGTCATATTTTCCTGCTTCTGACCACAGACCGTATCCTTTATGTCTAGGATGGCAGGCTTCGCTGGAGCGTGCAGTGCGGGCGCGTGGACAGCGTTGTCCGCGAGCTCCGCGGGAACGCTCGCGCTTCCGTTGAGGGCCGTGTCAACACGGCCTCATTAATCTCTGGTCTGCCTCCGAGACACTCCTAAACGGGGCCAGAGAGGACAAGCGCTCCCCCGAGGACCTCTCTCCCCTCCCCTACCTCTGCTCTGAATGGCTCAAAGTCAAATGCCGTTTGTACCTTTTTGTACTTGACGTTGAAGTGCGCCGTGTTTTGCCAGGTCGGCTACTCCATTTATAATTTGTATTTTGCCGTCTACGCAGATGTAACGTATTATGTTTTTATCGTACATATGTGAGCACGTGTCCCCTTTTTTCTCATTACCATTAGAATTAGCTCAGTCCGATTACAGCGTTCTCCACAACAACGTGTGTGCCAACCAGATCACCTTGAAACGCGATTACCGTTCCCTCTAACGACTGGTGTCACGGTTTGACTGTGTCTCAGTCCCTGCGCCAATCAGAGCAAACACAGTCGGAGCAGTTAACTTCCTAAACTCGGACAGAAAGTCGACCCAGGGTGAAGTAGGGTGTACTGTCCTGGATGTGTAAATTAGGATTTCACATGACTCTTTCATGGACTCCTTGCAGCCTAAATGTCACAATATGTAGGACAAGTTTTAAACTAGAATGCATTGTATGTGCTATTAAGTTTCTTGTCCTTGACTGCATCAATAAACACCCTGTTTAAGAGCACAGACAGTCATTATGTTTGAATAAGTAAATGTATTAGCCTTATAATAATAATATTCTAGTTTCGCTCTGGATAAGGGCGTCTGCTAAATGCCGTAAATGTAAATGTAAATGTAAATAATAATAATAATAATATAATAATAATAATAATAATTAGAATAATTAGAATAATTGAGCAAATACAACACCCTTCAAATGCCCAAGGTCACTTTATTCAAAGATAAATCAAAACCTAGTGAAGAAATAAAAGAGACTTTAGGATGGGCTTTGAAGGTGGGGGTTCCAGAGGATGGGGTTAGCAGTGCTACATATATACACCACCCACCGTGGACAACCACAGTTTGAACCTGGGGACAGTTAGCAGATCAGAATCAGAGCACCAGTGTCTGTGAGATGGGACATATGTGAGGGATATTGCAGGGCTTCCAAGCAGGCTTTTATAGTGCTCTGACACTGCTGAAAATGGGGGTAATGTAAGCAGATCTCTGGGATCTGGACTAGGACTCTGGCTGCAGAATATGCTGGAGAGAGCAAAGAGTGTTTGAAGGTAAATCATAGAGGAGAGTTGCAGTGTAACCCGGATGTGACCTGCCATGTTCTCAGCATCTTTAGAGGGAAACACAGACCAGACTGGAGCGACGTGAAGATGGAAACGTGCAGTTTTACTCAGACTTAGTGTGAGGGCCACAGAGGACACCAAGGCTTTGAATAACCGCAGAGGAACCGGCTCATCAACAGCAGTGAAATGGTCAGAGAAGGCTGAGACTGAAGACATGGTCATTATAAAAATGTCAGTTTTCTTGGCATTTAGTTTTAGAAAGTTCGATGAATAGATGCAGAAGCAGAAAAGGCAACAAGAACATATAGATTTAATGACATTTAGGGTCATAGGACCTGATTTCAGAGCATGGGGAGCAGGACCAGAAGCACTTGAGAGGTGAGAGAAATGATCAAACAGAAAGAGCTTTAATGTTGAGGTGGGGACAGAATGATGTTGCCATGATAATTGCTGATCACAAATCTAAGGCTTTGATGCTAAATGATCAGCAGTGTTAGTTATTGGTCCAACCTCATGTGCATGTGTCCTCTGTCTTTTTAACGCTGTAAAGTAAGTCCAGTACTGCAAGGCTGATGCAGGTTTCAGTTGGGCGTGAATCCAGCCTGAGAAAAGAGGAGAACTCTGTTAGACACGAGGCTGGAACATGTTACTGACCAGCTCACGTGCGCTGACCTTTATGTCAACCCACGGACAGAGAAGAAAAACAACCTTGAAGCCCCTCGCCCATGCGATTCCATTACATTCCTTCTGGTACCGGTCCAAACTTCCAAAGTTGTGTGTGTGTGTGTTTGCCTGCATGTGTGTTCTTGCGTCCTGTTCACCATGTCTGAGACACGTGCCAGGACAGCTCTGAGGAACACTGCAGCTGCACAGCCGGAGGAGGCTGGAGCCAACCGTTGCTATGGCTTGACTGAGCGATGAAGCTCTTGCCCGGGGGTGGGGGAGTGTGGGGATGGGGGAGAGTGTTGGGGTGGGGGAGAGTGTGGGGAGTGTGTTGGGATGGGGGAGTGTGTGGGGGTGGGGGAGAGTGTAGGGGAGTGTGTGGGGATGGGGAGGGATGGGGGAGAGTGTGGGGAGTGTGTGGGGATGGGGGAGTGTGTGTGGGGGTGGGGGAGAGTGTAGGGGAGTGTGTGGGGATTGGGAGGGATGGGGGAGAGTGTGGGGAGTGTGTGGGGGTGGGGGAGAGTGGGGAGAGTGTTTGAGAGCTGTACTTTACTCGTTAAGTCAGTAAAACTGATAACATCCTTTAGGACTAAGCTAAGTGTGTCTTAAGTATGGCTTAAATAAAGATTAGTCACCAAATCTGTACAATAACCCTAACCCTACCCACCTCCCACAGGCTTTTAAAGCATCTATGTGGTCACCACGTCCTGATGTGTCCTGAAGACGGGCTTGAGGAGCAAGCCTCTCCCGCACTGCTTCCTGTACGTGGCCTTCATAGTTACCTAAGCGTTTGATAGGCAGGGCATTGTGGGTCCCTGTGCTTGAATGTCTTTTTGTCTTTGTCTGGGCTTGTTGACGCTAAGACAGAGGAGCTGGGGCCATTATGGCTTTACATGATTAATTCACTTCCTATAGATCTGGTTTTGACAAATACAGTTTGAAATGCAACGATCTAGCACATTTCATCTGATGGGAACGTGTGAAGGGGCAGCTGGATTGGAAGCATGTTCTGTGGACATCATTTGGACTTGTTTTCTTTGTGTCCTTATACATAGACGAGGCCTCGTGGTCATTCAGGCGCCTGAGCCAGCCGGGTGTAACTCCAAGCGTTTAATAGCTGCTCTCCGTGTGGTGGTAGAAGACGGAGCACCAGCTGCTTCTGCTGAGCCCAAACAGGCCGATCTCTAGAGGTTCCTCTGCTTGCTACCGTAAACATTCAAGAGAAATTGTTTTCAAGTTGTTGTTTCTTCAGGCTTTTTACATCAAATGAATCCTCTGACGTTCCAGAAAGTAAACAGAGGTTTAGGATAGTGCTTCTGTTGAAGAGAAAATTATTTAAATAAGCACAAAGTCAGTACAAAATATCTGTAGATGTTGTTGTTTAGGTTATATTTGAGCTATGGTTGTAGGTTAGGTTAGATTTGAGTTGTAGTTTGTTAGATTTGAGTTGTAGTTTAAATTAGATTTTAGTTGTAGTTGTTGTTTAGGTTAGATTTGAGTTGTAGTTTAGGTTAAGTGTGTACACGTATGTGAGTGTGTTTGTCGATGCTAGTGATGCAGCTTAAAGCTGGAGCAGGCTCAAGAGCTGGGTGACCTTGTCGTGTGTGTGTGTGTGTGTGTGTGTGTGTGTGTGTGTGTGTGTGTGTGTGTGTGTGTGTGTGTGTGTGTGGAGTGTCGGAGTGGGACGGTGGTTATTCTGTGCAGGGACTGGATGGCTGGGGCAAAGTAATAAAGGAAATGAGAGAGAAGGGTGGGGTGGCTGAGGAGAACACAAGAGCTTGGCTCACTGCTCCTATCACTCCTTCACTCCTATCATTCCTTCACTCCTGTTACTCCTTCACTCCTGTCACCCCAGGTTGAGCACATGAGTGCTTTTAAATGCAGACCCAAACCTGAGTGGGTGTGGTGATCAGATCACACATGCTCAACCAGTTTTATGGACATTTTCTACCAGTAACAGCTGGAGTTTTACTCCATTATAGACTAACTGGCTTCTTCACTTTTGAATGCCTCTTATAATTGGGACAAGTGTGAATAGCAGAAAGAGAAAGAGAGAGATGGGGAGAGAGAGATGGGGGGAGAGAGAGAGATGGGGAGAGAGAGAGAAGAGAGAGAGAGGGAGAGATAGTCTCACTAACTGCATGTCTACCCACCATGCGGTGCCCACTGCACCTCTCCCTGTGTGGCATTAGCTACACATGCCCACTGCACCTCTCCCTGTGTGGCATTAGCTACACATCACTCCTGTCTGCCTGTAATCAGCGTAATGGGTCAGGATGCTTTTCACATACTGTGCAATTTGGAGCAGTGACTTCAAGTGGATGGTGCTGTGGCCTCTATACACACACACACACACACACACACACACACACACACTGCCTTTTATCATGAGCGAGGCACAATGTCCTCCCTTAGTCCTCCCCTCATTGGGAGTTTCATCACAGTCATCGTATGGAGGTCGTCATTGGGCAGGGGGCAGTCAGAGCTCCCCTGTGCCACACTAGCCTTACGCTTGCCTTACGCTAGCCTTACGCTTGCCTTACGCTAGCCTTACGCTTGCCTTACGCTTGCCTTACGCTTGCCTTACGCTTGCCTTACGCTTGCCTTACGCTTGCCTTACGCTAGCCTTACGCTAGCCTTACGCTTGCCTTACGATAGCCTTACGCTAGCCTTACGCTTGCCTTACGCTAGCCTTACGCTAGCCTTACGCTTGCCTTACGCTTGCGTTACTATCGCCTGCATTGAGCAGTAGCTGTTGTCCAGATCACCTGACAACAGGACGTAGTTGTATCCATGGAAACGGTCTTTATACGAATGTATAAATCAAGTGCCTTGAAGTGACTCTGGTGTGGGTCTTTATTCTATATTTGAAGGCAGGAAGAGACAGTACAGGTAGTGGGAATGCATGCCACCATCTGGATACTTGGAATCGTGATGGTGGTTGATGGTGGGAGTGTCTGGGTGCTGGTATGTTTCTTGAAAGGCAGTGGTACTTGAGACCTGAACATGACCGTATATGGTGACGTAAGGTCCTTCAGGTAGGAGAGGGCAGGTCAGCAATTTAAATCTGATGTGAGCGACTACAGGAGACCAGTTGAAGGCAAACCGCAGTGGAGTCTGTGAAACTGGCCAGATTAAATATGAGATTAAATGAGTCATGCATCTGTAACTTGAGGAGTGCCACCAAGAGTGAATTAGTATAATCTCAATGCCGAGATTATCGGGAAGTTTAGTGGAATTATTGGTCCAGATGTTGTATAAGAGACACCTGCATGTGGCATCTTACAGTAATAACCTGCACAGGTAGCTGTGAAGAATTTGATCAACCAAGTTATCAGAGGCCATAGCTTGGTGCAGGGAGGAATCACTAGGAATACATAAAATCTCTTGCTAAGATTCAGTTTGAGATGTGGGGCAGTTATGTGTGATGAGATGTCAGACTGGCACGCCGAGATCTGAGCTGAAATGTTGGTGTCTGAGGGAGCAAAGGAGAAAATTAGTGTCGGCAGTGCAGAAGCTGTGTGAGCACATTCCACCTCCTAGAGAGGGAGGATGATCTCTAAGCCCCTCCTCTTCTGTCTCTCCCTCTCTCCCTCTCTCTCTCTCCTCTCTCTTTATCCCTCTCCCTATTCTTCTCTCTTGCTCCTCTCTCTCCCTCTCCCTCCTCTCTCCCTCCTCTCACCCTCTCTCCCCCTCTCCCCCTCTCTCTACCTCTGTCTTCCTCGTTGTGTTTTTCTCCTCTCTTTCTGCCCTGCTCCTCTCTCTTGCGTGTCTCTCACATGTGAACAGTACTTTGATGAAGAGGATACTCCTGCCGTGTGGGGGAAGTTCTCCCCTTTTAAAATGTTCACGAGTCTAAAGCTGAGATTGTCAGCCTCTATTATTTCAGATGTCATTTCTTGTTCATCACACTGAAATAACAGTTTATTCACAGCAATGTTCTCATGCTTTGTTGTTAGATGTGAAGCACCTTGTGGACCTCTTTCATTCACTCACTCACTCACACACTCACACAAATTAAAATTCAGTTATTTGTAACACTATGTACACTATATTGCCAAAATTACGCAGTGCACAATGCAGTCAGACAAGTACCGTTCTCCTGGCAACCGCCGAACCCAGACTCGTCCATCAGATTGCCAGATGGAGAAGTGTGATTAGTCACTCCAGAGAACGCACCTCTACTGCTCTAGAGTCCAGTGGCGGCGTGCTTTACACCACTTTCACACATGTTTGTAAAAACAGTCTGCATGCGTAGGTGCTTCATTTTATACACCTGTGGCCATGGAAGTGATCAGAACACCTGATTCCAATAATCTGTATGGGTGAGCGAATACTTTTGGCAATATAGTGTATATCTGCTACATTTCCTTTCAGCCTAATTTGGTCATGGAAGAGTGTATCTGGTAGGTTGCTAGGGCCCTTGGGGCAGAGCTGTGTTGCAGGCTGGGAGGAGGAAGAGGAGGAGGAGGAGGAAGAGGAGGAGGAGAAGAAGGAGGAGGAGGAAGAGGAGGAGGAGGCGTGAGCTCAGGCGCAGGAGTGCTGTCCTTCCATGACACCAAGCGCGCACGTTTTAGCTGCTGATTGTCTGATCACTTTATATATTTTTTATTGTAGGAATAAGAATAGGGACAATAATCTGGAAACAAATATTAAACAACTATTTGTCCAAGATATCTTTACTTTTTTCTTTACTTATCCAGACCGATAAATTATTAAAATCAAAATTCATATGCCATACAACTCTGGGGCAGTGTCCTGCTGCTCTGGGCCGGTGTCCTGCTGCTCTGGGGCAGTGTCCTGCTGCTCTGGGCCGGTGTCCTGCTGCTCTGGGCCGGTGTCCTGCTGCTCTGGGGCAGTGTCAGAGCAGAATCCCTAAGCAGTGTCCTGCTGTCCTGTGGCAGTGTCCTGCTGTCCTGTGGCAGTGTCCTGCTGTCCTGTGGCAGTGTCCTGTTGTCCTGGGGCAGTGTCCTGCTTATGGGGAATTGTCTTGCTGTAAGCAGCAATGTTCTGCTCTAAGCAGATCTAAATAGCACTGTCCTGATGTGGCCATCGGTGTCCTGCAGCAGTGCAGGACAGTGCAGCAGGATTCTGCTGTAGATGGCAGTGTCCTGACGTACATGGTTGAAGAAAAGTGGCATGGAAATCTCATGTATTATTAATATTATTATGACACTGTTCTGGTGTGTCAGTGCTGGTTGTGCTTCTGCAATGAATACTGCTAGTTACGCTTCTATAAGCAGCGGATGAGATGCATTTGGCAGGAGTTCACCTGGTGGGGTCATTTCTCTCTGCCTGAGTGGACGAGCTGGAGACCTGCACCCTCAGGACCTGCCCGTCCGTTAGCGAATCCCTCAATCCCTGAAATGTCTGCGGTGATCGATAAAGCAAGAGACGACTTCACACTCTGTATAATTACTCCATTTAATGATCCTCCAGGCAGCGCCCCCTATTGGCAGGTCCTCACACAGAAATGCTGCTTTGGCCAGGCCTAGGTCGACAAGGTAGGGGGCAGGTGTATCGCCCAGGTGGGCAGGTGTATCGCCCAGGTGGACAGGTGTATCGCCCAGGTGGACAGGTGTATCGCCCAGGAGGCGGGCCAAGCAGGGACAGCTAGCCAATGGTATCATTGTGAGATGGCAGTCTGGCGTCATATCATCCATCGATCTAGAAATGGTGTAACCTCAGATCAGAGAGAGAGAAGTCTAATTAAACACCCCAATCAGAAGGTAGAGAGGGAGAGAGAGCGGTTTTATTTAACTTCCTGATCAGACGGCGGTCTCATGTAACACCCTGATCAGACGTTAGGTCTTATGTAACACCCTGATCAGACGTTAGGTCTTATGTAACACCCTGATCAGACGGCGGTCTTATGTAACACCCTGATCAGACGGCGGTCTTATGTAACACCCTGATCAGACGTTAGGTCTTATGTAACACCCTGATCAGACGTTAGGTCTTATGTAACACCCTGATCAGACGTTAGGTCTTATGTAACACCCTGAGCAGATGCCATCATAACATATCTGGTGTTTCCCTGGCAGTGGATTTTCAGTGTCTATATCGAAATCGTCAGGGCAACAGAGAGGAAAGGGATTCAATTACTCTTTCATGAGAGGAGAGAATCCAGGGCCGTTTCCAGGGGCAACCTGTAAACTGTATACACCCCTGAACTGAGGTGTATATAGTCTATACAGCATTTTACAGTAATCTCAAAACTTTAAAGAAAGGCTTACAGATATAAAAATGATCCAGGACATTAAGGCTCATTCTAATCATACACTTCAGTGTGTACAGGAGTGTCTTAACTGAAAGGGGAGATATGTATGTTTAATACAGTCATTTTTGTCTCATGCGAGTCCAGTGTGTATGCAGGTGTGTGTGTGTGTGCATGTGTGTGAGTACATGTTTGTATGTTTGTGTGTTCATGTGTGAATCACAGCACAGCTGCCCACGTAATACAGCAGGACTCATAGATCTTCTCTCTAAGTACACGCAGATCAGATCTGCCCACAGGGACTCTAGCCTGATGATAATGATGAACCTGCCGTTGACTTTCTCCCTCTCTCCCTTTCTCTCACTCTTTCTCTCTCCCTCTCTCCCTTTCTCTTCCATGAGCCAGCACCTCATCAAAGGTAACACCCCTAAACCCTACAGATGTGTCCAGATTGATTGGTGCTTTATTAGGTCTCTGGGTCACGGTGCTGTCGGTGATGCACATACACTCGTCCTGCTGAGGAGCTGACAGAAGCTCACGGCACAGAGGTGTGAGCGTTTGACTGCGACTGCTCCTCTCTCTGCACCGCCAGCCTGGAGTTCGCAGTGAACAAGAGTTTGAAAGGAGTATGATGGAACAGAAACTCAAAAGAGATATTGGCAAACTTTACGGGGGGGGGGGGTGTATGTGTCTAGGGCGTTAAGTTGCCCTCATCTGTGGTGCATGTTCTAAGAATGACATGCAGGTCTAGCCGTGGAGACCAGAAGCGCAGAATGCTCCTTCCACTGCGCAGGGTCTGGCTGGACTGGAGGAGCCTTAATAAGACTTACTAATATATTCAATATGCATGCTAATGTGCTTGCATATAAGGAGCATATGTCAATGTAATGGAAAGGTAATGTAATACGAGAATGTTGAAAACAGGATATCTTCTGAGATGGTGCATCTCTGCGTTTCACAGGTTTACTCTGGTGAAGGCATTCAGTAATCCCTATTCATTCTATGAAAAGATGCCGGTCTCCCGCGAGCCAATAGGATTGATCTGGAATTTGCATTGCAAATTGGCCCTGTATGTCATGGAGTCTATGATGACAGGCAGCCCCTCCTCCAGGAGAAGGAGCTGTTCTTCTCCGAGCCGCCGGGGGCCACGGTGGCTCACAGCACGCGTCGTGTTCAAAGCGAGTGTGACAGCGCAGTCAATATAGAGGTGCAGTGATTATGGGAGTCTGTTGTATTTAATGATGGATTTAACACAGATGCCCCTGCTGTGCGTTGGGCCAAGCCTGCTCCTGTACACGTAGCTTTTCTCTGTGTAGCCCTGCAGTGAGCAAACTGAGCGTGCAGGGTCATTTCTGAAGTGCCCACGTGAGCAGGAGAGTTCTGGGAAGGGGCTTTAGGGGTGAATACGTGTGGGGAGGTTTGGGGGGGAGGGAACGGGGTAACTGTGGCAGGGCTGAGAGCTCCCAGCCTCAAAATGGACGGGGATGTGGTGACAGTGCGCAAGGGTGCTGGGGGAGAGAAAAGAGGAAAAGCACAATCATTACGCAGTTCCCACCACTCCGCCTCTCTCCCCCCCTCCCTGCCAGCCCCTCCCCCAGACCCACCCCCTCTCTGCCTGCCCCTCCCCCAGACCCACCCCCTCTCTGCTTGCCCCCCCAGTTCTCCCTCACTCTCTGCTCCGTGCTAATCTCTCTCACTCCCGCTCCACATATTTCTTCCTCTCTCTCCTTTTTTCATTCCTTATCCTCCCTCTCTCTCTCCTCCCTCTCTCTCTTGCTCTCTCTCCCTCTCTCTCTTCCATCCCTCCCTCTCTCTCTCCTCTCTCTCTCTCTCTCTCCCTCTCTCTCTTCCATCCCTCCCTCTCTCCCTCTCCCCCTCTCTCTCCTCCCTCCTTCTCTCTCTCTCTCTCCCCTCCCTCCATCTCTCTCTCTCTCTTTCTCCACTCACTGTCTCTGTGCAGAGTGAGAACAGGTTTCTTACTGAACCGTAGCGACTCTGCAGTGGTGCGGTGCACCTGCACTTGGACAGCCGCTTTGACGCTAGAGCACTAATCACAGCATGCAGGACACACACACACACACACACACACACACACACACACACACACACACTAGCATGCAGAGCTCCCATACTGACCCACTTTGCTCTGCCTCAATCTCAGTATGTCCACTTTTCTCATTCATGCTGCTTGAAATATATATATGTATGTGTGTGTGTATGTGTGAGTGTGTGTGTACATGTTTGCGTATGTGTGTGTGTATATGTTTGTGTGTGTGTGTGTGTGTGTGTGTGTGTGTGTGTGTGTGTGTGTGTGTGTGTGTGTGTGTGTACATGTGTGTGTGTGTGTGTGTATGTGTGTGTGTGTGTGTGTGTGTGTGTGTGTGTTCGCTTCCCTTCTTCTGCACAGCTTGTCTGCCTGTCTGTCTCTATGCCTGTCTGTCTCATGCCTTTCTCTCTTTCTCCCTTGTTCAGTGTCTTGTTATAATGCAACATCCACAAAATTTCCCTATTGTCTCTCCTCTCCTCTTCTCTTCTCCTCTCCTCTTCCCTTATTTCTCGGCGGATCTCTCCATCTCCGTCCCTCCCCCTTGTGTTCTGCTCCAGTAGGATAAGTGTTTCAGCAACTGAGTGAGCTGTCCATCTAGCCAGGAAGCATGAATCCGTGAGCGCCGACAGTGGGAGATCCTAGCTACCTGTGAACGGACCCAGTGTGCTCCCTCCCTCCCTCTCTCTCTTTTTCATCCTCTCTCTCGCTCGATCACTCCTGCATGGGGAGCTAGCGGTGCTGTGAGCGTCCTTCTGTCTGCATGATCGCAGCTCGAGACCCAGCAGGCTAAGAGGCTCGCCCTCGAGCCCGGAACACCGCTGGTGGATATACCTGGAGACGGCGAGAGGGACCAGGGTGAAAGAACGAGAGAGAGGGAGAGAAAAAAAGAGAGAGAGAGAGAGAGAGAGAGAGGCTGACTGAAGGAGCTACTATGGCGCGTCTGAACTGGTGTCTAGCAGCTGTGATTAGCTGGGGAAAGTTCCTTTTCTCCTGTTTCTTCCCACTGAGAACAGCCAGAAGAGATAAGGTAAGGCTGCTTTAGACACACACACATGCACACAAACACAAAAACACGCAGACACACACACTTGAGGGTCACCTTACACTACTACCGTTTCACGTGAGCTGACAGTGCATTTCAGTCAGGCTAACCCAGAGCTTTTCTGGTTCTGTTGCTCATCTCTCACGTATTCTCTGCTCCCTCTCCTCTGCGTACTGACAGAGCTCGTCTCTTTGCCCTGACGTACCTGTGGTTACCATCTGATCTTTCCTGTTTCCCAATGCCATACCTGTGGTTGCTCACTGATCTCTCAGGTGTGTGTGGAGAGACGGATCAGCTGACTGTGTCCTTTTCTCCATGCTGAGAGTCCAGTCCGACTCTGCGACAGTGCCCTCTTCTGCTGTGTGCAGAGGTCCGAGCCAGGATGTCCGCAAAGCGCAGAGCGCCAGTCAATCATTCGTCACAACTCTCTACACAGACAGACCCAGGACGCGTTAGAGGAAGAGCGAGCTTTCTTACTAAAGCGTTTGGCTTCAGTCGCCTCAGTACTGCAGTGCAACATCATTTTAATCTTATTTGTATCTTCCCATCTTTGTAAAGGGTGCTTTGGCACGTTTCATCTTTGGGACTGATGTTTTAGGGTTTGATGCTATAGGGACTGGTGTTTCAGGGATTGGTGTTTTGTGGATTGATGCTTTAGGGGTTGGTGTTTTAGAGATTGATGTTTCAAGGATTGGTGGTTTGGGGATTAATGCTTTATGGATTGATGTTTGGGAGATTGATTGACTTGGTGTTTCAGGGATTGGTATTGCAGGGATTAGTGTTTCAGGGATTGGTATTGCAGGGATTAGTGTTTCAGGGATTGGTATTGCAGGGATTAGTGTCTCAGGGATTGGTATTGCAGGGTTTAGTGTTTCAGGGATTGGTATTGCAGGGATTAGTGTTTCAGGGATTGGTATTGCAGGGATTAGTGTTTCAGGGATTGGTATTGCAGGGTTTAGTGTTTCAGGGATTGGTATTGCAGGGATTAGTGTTTCAGGGATTGGTATTGCAGAGTTTAGTGTTTCAGGCCACCCCTCAGGTTTGTCTTGACTTCCTGCCAGGTGTTTTTATGTACGTTCCCTTAAGCATTCTGGCAAATCGGTCAGATTTGAAAGTGGTGGTGGTGTGGGTGGTGGTGGTGGTGGGGGTCTGACAGTAGGGCTGAAGTTGTAGTTGGTGTGCTCATTATGTACCTCACTGCTTTTCCTGATTGGTCTGCTGCAGAACCCCCCCCCCCCCCACTGCCGCAGATCTCTCCCCCCCCCCCCGTTCTCTCCCAGCTCACGTACCTCGACGAGGTTTTTTCAGTTCCCACCAACCCCACATCCAACTGCTTTTCATTCACCCCCCATCAGCCGTCACCCACTGGTCCTCTATGACACGTCCTTTTTTGTCCCCCCCACACCCCCACCTCTCTCTCTCTCACACGCACACGCACACACACACACACACACACACACACCACGTGCCTCTCTCTGAACACTCTCCCTTCAGGCTGAAGGCTTTTGCTGTTATACAGGCACGCTAGTACATGGCAATCTGAAGCAGTCCTGGCTACGACAGGACACAAACCCCTCTGCTTCTTATGCGCTACTTGTATCTCGTTTGGACAGACAGACAGATAGACAGATGGTATTGTGTACATTGTGGAATACAGGAAGAGCTTTTTGCCAGAAATACAGACCGTGAGGAAGATTTGCAAGCAGTGAGGCCAGCAGGCAGCTCACAGTATAGAAGATTAGCTTCTGTTTTGTCATTGTAACAGCAAAAATTTCTTGTGGTATCAATCACGGGTGCGTAAAGTTGCACAGAGCCTGACAACACATATTTTCACCCAGAGAAGCAAAGCAGAGGACAATGACTGACACATATATTTAAGTTGAATGTACCGTCTTCTGAGTTTAGAGTACAAAAATCCTGCAGATCACTCGGTTATCTGGATATGCGGTGGAGGTGTGGGGGGGGGGGCATGGGAGTGGATGTGGAAGCCATTCGTGTATGGATGGGTATGGGAGTGTGGATGTGGGCGGAGGTCTGCAGATGGGTGGAGTTGGGTGGGAGTGTTGGAGGAGATGTGTGTGGGTGGAGGTGAGGGTGGGTTTTATGGGTGTGGGTCTATGTATGGGTGGAGGTTTATGTGAGTGTTGGTGTGGGTGGGCGTAGGAGTGTGGGTGTATGTATGGGTGGGACGTGGTGGGAGTGTGTGTGTATGTATGAGTGGAGGTGAGGTGGGGTTGGTTTGGGTGAAGGTGCAGGTGAGGGTGTGGGTGTGTGTATGGGTGGAGGTGGTGTATGGGTGGGGGTGTGTGTATGGGTGGAGGTGGTGCCCAGGTTTGGGTCTCTTATTGTGCTGCTGTCTTTCCTGTGTAGGCGGTTAGTACAGATTTTATCCAGGCATGGAAGTGTGGCTGCTGTGGTGTAGTGTGGCTGCTGTGGTGTAGTGTGGCTGCTGTGGTGTAGTGCGGTTGCTGTGGTGTAGTGTGGCTGCTGTGGCTACTGTGGTGTAGTGTGGCTGCTGTGGTGTAGTGCGGTTGCTGTGGTGTAGTGTGGCTGCTGTGGCTACTGTGGTGTAGTGTGGCTGCTGTGGTGTAGTGTGGTGTAGTGCGGCTGCTGTGGTGTAGTGCGGCTGCTGTGGTGTAGTGTGGCTGCTGTGGTGTAGTGCGGTTGCTGTGGTGTGGTGTAGTGTGGTGTAGTGCGGCTGCTGTGGTGTAGTGTGGCTGCTGTGGTGTAGTGCGGCTGCTGTGGTGTAGTGTGGCCGCTGTGGTGTAGTGTGGCTGCTGTGGTGTAGTGTGGCTGCTGTGGTGTAGTGCGGTTGCTGTGGTGTAGTGTGGCTGCTGTGGCTACTGTGGTGTAGTGTGGCTGCTGTGGTGTAGTGCGGTTGCTGTGGTGTAGTGTGGCTGCTGTGGCTACTGTGGTGTAGTGTGGCTGCTGTGGTGTAGTGTGGCTGCTGTGGTGTAGTGTGGCTGCTGTGGTGTAGTGTGGTGTAGTGTGGTGTAGTGTGGTGTAGTGTGGCTGCTGTGGTGTAGTGCGGCTGCTGTGGTGTAGTGCGGCTGCTGTGGTGTAGTGTGGCTGCTGTGGCTACTGTGGTGTAGTGTGGCTACTGTGGTGTAGTGTGGCTGCTGTGGTGTAGTGTGGCTGCTGTGGTGTAGTGTGGTGTAGTGTGGCTGCTGTGGTGTAGTGTGGCTGCTGTGGTGTAGTGTGGCCGCTGTGGTGTAGTGTGGCTGCTGTTATGTGATATAGACTGTGAGCTGTGTGGAGGGTATACGTCAGGTCTTATAGGTAATATAGACTGTGGGAAATGTGAAGGGCCTACATCAGGTCTTGTGTGATATAGACTGTGGGAAGTCTTACATGATATAGACTGTGGGAAGTCTTCCGTGATATAGACTGCGGGAAGTCTTCCGTGATATAGACTGCGGGAAGTCTTCCGTGATATAGACTGGGGGAAGTCTTCCGTGATATAGACTGCGGGAAGTCTTCCGTGATATAGACTGGGGGAAGTCTTCCGTGATATAGACTGGGGGAAGTCTTCCGTGATATAGACTGGATGGTCTTCCATGATATAGACTGTGGGAAGTCTTCCGTGATATAGACTGGATGGTCTTCCATGATATAGACTGCTATCTTGCTGTGAGCTTTGCTTTTCTTTTTACATACACAAAGTTCCAAACATATGTACAGACATCTATGAAACCACACACACACACACACACACACACACACACACACATAGTCGTTTCATGTAATATTGAAGGTTTAAACGTTTGCAGACACTGGCTAAACATTATCCTAAACATTGTGATTTTCAGCCTCGTTGCAGCCAAACGTCCTGGTGTCCCTTAACATATGTTTAGATCTGTAAGATCAGCTTTCCTGCCTTCAGAACACGCCACTGTTTTTGAGGGCAAATGTTCTGTCACGGTACAGATCCTTGTCCCAGAAGCCTCCTGTCCTGCCACACTGAGCATCACCTCAGCGTTTCTCTGAGCCACTCTACACCAGGAAGACTAAAATGAAGAGGCATATGACATCACAGACCTACGATGTCAGAAGCCTATGATGTCAGAGAGAACGTTTTGAAAAATTATTCGGCGTTGTATTTGCCTTCTCACCTGGATGTTCACTCGTAGCATACCGAGGGCAATACCTCATTGCGGGAGAAATAGTAGCACCTCTCCACTCTGCTGCTAGAGGAGAAAACTGTTATTGCAGCCCAAGTGGATGGTGGGTGAGTCCCCAGCTGTAGTGTGCCCAGGCCTTGTTAACAGGTGCTATGTGTATTGGTGTGCTAAGGAAGAGACGCACACGCTCCCTTTATGACCCGTGTCCTCGCCAGCTCCCACGCACAACCCAGCTGGGGAGGCAGTGGCTGCTGTAAAAGCAACGATTTCTGTTTCTCCATCTCTCCACTCGACGCCATCTGCCTGTCTCTTCCTCCACGTGCTGTTCCAGTGACGTGAGAACGTTGCACGTGGGGCTTTCTGGGTGCTGAGCTGGAGGTAGATTGGGGGGAAGCGTAGGTGATCATGGGACAGGTGGAGGCAGGTTTTTTGCAGGCTCCAAAAATCTCCCGTAGAAGTGTTTTAACCCTGAGATGAATCTCTGTCTCCCTCATCAGGAGCACGTTCATGGCTCCCAGCATGGCTCCGTAGCCGTTACACCGGAGGATCTGTCGCCCCCTCTCTCTCGTCTCGCTAATGTCTCACCGGCTCTTGGATTAGCCCATGCTGTGTGCCCTGCAGACAGCTGAGGAGAAATGCATTAGCGCCGAACAAGCTCCCAGTTTATGGCTGGATCACCTCCACACATGTGAACCCAGTCTAGAGACATAGCTTCCCTCCTCTACAGTCTGTTTGGACACTGAAGCACTTGCAACAGTACCAGATATCTGGACCATAATGCTGTGCAGATGTATTCGCAATGAGAGAGTTCTCAAGCTTTCAGTAGCTGTTGTGACAAATACCTTGTTTTGATTGCATAAATGCTGTCATTTGGCGTATTCTCCAGTAGTGTATAGTTTATGCTGTGTCCAAAGACGTGTGCTAGGTTGATTGGTCACTCTGAATTGCCTGTAGGTGTGAGTGTGTGTGTGTGTTGGCCATGTGGTGGGCTGGCGACCTGCCCGTGGTGTACCCTGCCCGTGGTGTACCCTGCCCGTGGTGTACCCTGCCCGTGGTGTACCTGCCTTTGCCTGGAGAGGTATGTTGGGATTGGCTCCAGCTCCCCATGACCCTGACTAGCTAATGGATGGAGTCTACAAACCATATATATATAGCCTATGTATTATATATATATATATATAAAATGAAACAAAAATTGTCAATATTAAAATGTGGCCTTAAATAATTGATGTCTAGCTATTCCATAAAAGCATTTTGAGCACATTAAAAGGTTCAAAAGAGAAAAGAGTCAAAAGAGAAGATAACTCCTCCCCCAGCTGGTCAGTGAGATAACTCCTCCCCCAGCTGGTCAGTGAGATAACTCTTCCCCCAGCTGGTCAGTAAGAAGGAGACATACAGTTAAAGTTAATTAAGTGGTACGTTAGAGATGTCATGAACCAATCAAATGGCCTTCATAACCTATTGATCAAGGCCATGTGTTTGGGGATTTTGTATATAGAAATGAAATCCCAGCTCAGCCAGGATGTTGACCAGCTGGCCAGACAATGGCACCTGCCTGAGAGCAGCGTTGGACCTGGACGTCTGTGTTGGGGACATTTTGCTATGAGTCAGGGAAGATGTTCCTGCTATATGTTTCATATTTCTCCTGGCCTGGGGGTTTTGCAGAACCTTGTGTTAAAGTGATGAGCTCACAGAAAAGAGTTTGTCCCCAGTGCTTTGGGCCCATTTGTTATGGGGCGTTTAAAGCAATAATGCTTCGTTTACAGATAACCAAGGAAGGGATGCAACCTCAAAAGCTCTGAGAGAAGGTCTGTGTATTAGCCACTCTGCCACTCCAGAACTATGCCCTGGTTAGCAGTGCTGTGGTGTCAGTGTTCCTGCAAGCTGTCTTCTGAATATTAGCTCACAAATGACCACTAGGGGGAGCTGTTGAGATTTTACTTACATTCTTACTGGCCAGAGACACAGTTTTTGTTTTTTGATGGGGTTGCAGACACAAGGGCTTGGAGAAAGAAAGGCACAGAATCTTGATACAGCCTTGAGGTGTGTGCACAAAAGACTTGATTCTCTCTCTTTCTCTCTGTGACACACACACACACACCCCTGTGGTAGCTGCATTTGGTGGGATTCTGTTGTGTTTAAGTTTGAAGGAGCATCTGTCCAGTTTGCACATGTACCTGTCCAGTTACATGTACTGTACAGCGCATGTACCAATGTGGAAATTTAACAGCTCTTTACATTCCTATCTTTACAGTCGTATCTGTATGTTGTTAGCAGATATGATGTTTTAATATCACAGTAGTAATAAGGAACCGATGGTGGTAAAGCTTAAAAGAACAAATGAAGAATTTACAACTGTTGTTGTGTCTTATCCTGATGTTCAGCCCTTACAGGATCAGCTGGTGGAAGCTCACACCACTATATGTGAAGGCTGATTAAGGGCGCCTCCCTCCAGACTAAACATGTCCAGTAGATCTGCTTTGCGGCTACTGTCTATCCCAGTCTGACATCTTTAAAGGTGTGATTGGCCGCCTGAGACATTATGATTTATTACGATTGAAATTTTATCCCCCTTACATGCGTTTGTTTGTCCGAGACGGCGAGAGGAGATCTATAGTGTGTTATTGAGCGAGTGGCTTTTGGGGGAAGGCTTCTCCCTGGAGGTCTGTCCCAGACTGATGAGCGTGGCCTGGAGAGTGTTGCCTAGGCACTTCCATCTGGCTGACAGCTGGAGATACCCAGAGAAACATGTCCATGGCTTAGTCTCCCAGAGAAACATGTCCATGGCTTAGTCTCCCAGAGAAACATGTCCACGGCTTAGTCTCCCAGAGAAACATGTCCACGGCTTAGTCTCCCAGAGAAACATGTCCATGGCTTAGTCTCCCAGAGAAACATGTCCATGGCTTAGTCTCCCAGAGAAACATGTCCATGGCTTAGTCTCCCAGAGAAACATGTCCATGGCTTAGTCTCCCAGAGAAACATGTCCATGGCTTAGTCTCCCAGAGAAACATGTCCATGGCTTAGTCTCCCAGAGAAACATGTCCATGGCTTAGTCTCCCAGAGAAACATGTCCATGGCTTAGTCTCCCAGAGAAACATGTCCATGGCTTAGTCTTCCAGAGAAACATGTCCACGGCTTAGTCTCCCAGAGAAACATGTCCATGGCTTAGTCTCCCAGAGAAAAATGTCCACGGCTTAGTCGGCTTAGTCTCCCAGAGAAACATGTCCACGGCTTAGTCTCCCAGAGAAACATGTCCACGGCTTAGTCTCCCAGAGAAACATGTCCATGGCTTAGTCTCCCAGAGAGCTCAGCAGCTCTGATCAAATATCAAACGAGCTCTTCTAACTGAACAAATCGCAATGTTCATGTTGTCCCGAGACCTTTTTGATTACGCAAGATTTAGTGTTGAAATGAAAAGCACTGTGTACGCAAACATCCATCCACACACACTGTCTTTACATGATTTATGCAAAAATACGAGGAATACGTTTTAGTAAGCTGCACGTGTTCTTATGTTAAGTCAGCGTACTGGAGTCCTCATATTCACCACGTTCTCTAAAAGGCAGATTTATAGAAATAAATGACAGTGAGTCTTTAATAGATGGGTGAGATTAACCCTTTAATAGATGGATGAGATTAACCCTTTAATAGATGGGTGAGATTAACCCTTTAATAGATGGGTGAGATTAACCCTTTCAGAATTGGATAAGATTAACCCTTTAATAGATGGGTGAGATTAACCCCTTCTGAGATCGGTTACATCTAGTTTTTCAGAGAAATTTTACATTTCTGATAACTGCTCCGAGTTATTGTTAGCCTGCCATAGATGAGTAACATACAGATATGAGCTAATGTTAACCTGTCAAAGATGAGTTACATTGAGATATGAGTTACCGTTAACCTGTCAGAGATTTGTTACATTCAGACATGGGTTAATGTTAACCTGTCAGAGAGGAAAGATGTTTCATCAGTGGCTCAGTGGAACTAAGTGAAAGAACCAAGTCATAAGAGAGAGATGGAGAGAGAGAGATGGAGAGAGAGAGAGAGCGAGATGGGGAGAGAGGGAGAGATGGGGAGAAAGACAGAAAGAAATAGAGAAGATACAGTGAAGAAAGAGAGGAGAGTCAATGAAAAATTTAAGTCATGTTAGCAATAACACGAGTAAGGAGGCATGCAGGAGAGGAGAGAGATGGAGAGAGATGGGCAGAGGAAGGTTGTGAGAGAGATGGAGAGAGAGGAGAGAAATGGTGTGTGGGAGAGAGAGGATTTGAGCCATAGAGAGGAGGAATAAAGGATGTGGGTGTGAGGGTATTGGTACAAGGAGGCTGCGTGAGGTATGGGGAAAGGGGAGGAGCCATTCAGGAAAGGGGAGCAGGTTTGGGATTGGAGAAGGTGGAGAAATAGAAACCACACTGGAACACCCGCCACCCCCCACCCCCCCCCCCCCAACACGGTGCCTGTAGAGTCAAGAATGCCTTATCCTAAGGAAGAGAGAGAGAGAGAGAGGGAGGGAGGGAGGGATAGAAGAGTGTGGAGCAGAGGAATCATACTGCAGCCTCTTCCTCTGTCCTCTCTCCTCTGCCTGCCTGTGTAATGGATCTCTGGCGCTAGCACAGGGAGTGTTGTGGAAGATTTGGGATCTGGGGGAATATTGGGATCTGATTAGATCCAGAGGCTCTCCAGAATGCCGTCCATGTCCCTGGGTTTGCCGGCAGCGCTGGTGGGCCGGGCTAGAACCTGGGTCTGCCTGTCCTGTATGTTCTGGGTAAGATATTCTGCCATCTCTGAGTGTTCATTGTGCTGTTGCTGAGTTTGAGTGTGTGTGTGTCTGAGTGTGTGTGTGTGAGTGTGTGTATGCTGCAGAACATGCTGACTTCCTTAGCTGTGCAGTCACTATGCATTTGTGTGTGTATATGCATTTGTGTGTGTGCGTGCCTGTGTGTGTGTGTGTGTGCCTGCCTGCATATGCCTGTGGAGTGTCCTGCCCTCCTCTGCTCTGCTGCTGCTGTGTGTGTGTGAGTGTTTGAAATTGTATGTGCGTGTGTATGTGTGTGTGTGTGTGTGTGTGTGTGTGTGTATGTGCGTGTGTGACTGCGTGTTGAGACATACATGCCTGGTCTTGTGAGTCCCTGTCTCAGCGTGGAGGGTTATTAATGAAAGGTGGACGCATGGAGTGGGACAGCCGTGGCATTCATGTTCAGGGCGTCCTGCTCAGTCTGGGGAAGCAGCGTCCTGTCGGGTGTGGTGGTGACGGAGCTGCGTGGCTCGGAGATACTGGGACGTTCTCAGCGATTCTCGCTGCTCAGCTGCCTTGTCCACCTCGGTGAGGCTATTTCTGTTCTCCTGTGTAGTCTCATTGCTGCTCGGGGCATGCGTGACACAGAGCTGGGAGCCCGAGGTGAGAGCTTCTCCAAAGCTCCGTGGCCAGATCCACACTCGGGGTCAGGGGCCCAGGGATCATTGCTCTGGACCTCCATTAATTAGCTCCTGCTCTGATCACTGTTATGCTACGATCAGGAGAACAACACCTGTCCTTCTGAGATTAATTTGGGCTAATCCTCAGCGTCAGGCAGAATGAACTGAAACCCTCCTCCCTATGTATATGCAGTTGGAATCTTCATAAATAACTGAAAATGGTCAACATGATAAGTCTGATGGATCCTGTAAATGCATCAGAAAAGGTGTCTGGTCATCAAACAGCGGTCAAATAACGTGTATTGCTTTATGAACAGAGAGAAAGTATTCCTGAGTTCCTTCTCATTTTGTGATTTGAGAAACAGACATTCAGACTGGCGCTCTGAAACGTCGCCCCCGGGTACGCGAGTGCACAGTGCCCAGTGTGATTAGAGATTCGTCTGGTGATTTATCATTCGCCTCGAACATCCAGGGTTTGCATGTGCTTCTTTCTCTGCCGTGATCCTAGACTCTGCTCCAGATAGAGAAGATCTCCTAACAACTGGTCTGGGATCAGCTCCCTGAGCTGGGATTTTAGCCACTTTAATAGAGCCAGCGGAACTGTGCTCAGATCAGCAGCTGTTCTCATACATGTGTATGGTCTGGAGGCGGAGACAGTTCTTCCCTTGTTTACTGAGAGGGGCTATTTTTAGACCATCGCCGGTTCTACAGATGCCCCTAGTGGATGGGGAAGTGAAGGTTTAATGGGGAGTGCAGCACTGATACTAAGGCACAGAAACGATATGAGTACTGATGAAGTACAGTTGGGAATCAGCACACTGGGATACGCGTCAGCCTGAGAGAGATTACAGACACGCTGGTGTCAGTGCTGCGTCTGTGCCACCCAGCAGGGGACAGCTAGCTGCTCAGAGACATTTACACTACAGAAGCATTGATGCTAACAGACCTGAGAAGAAGAGATTACAAATAATGTCTTCTCACAGACTCCGTCTGAGGGTGTTTCATGGATGCTTCTGGTCGAAAAGATATGATAAGCGTATTAAGTTTTTGGGTTTAATTTGTCCTTTGGAATCTCTCGTGTGGTCTCTGTTGGGTGTAGGTGGTGCTGGGGTGGTGCTGCAAAACACGGGTGTTTTCATGAGGCTGTGATCGGGGAACGCTGCGAATGCTTCTTCCCTCTCCTGGTCTGGCCTCAGTCGCCCTCGGCGACAGCCCGTGGCACACAGGGGCTTCAGCATGAGGGCAGACGCAGGCACTGGGAGGTGATGTGGAAGGCGTGGGACACCATCACAGGTCTGGCGGTGCGGGACGGAGTGTAGCTGGTCCCGGGTGGCTCCCCTCTCGCCCCTGGCAGTAGTGGCTCTGCGGCCAGCCCACCAGCTGCACACACAGCCTCTCAACCCCCTCCAGGGCCTGGACGCTTCACTGTGGAATACACCTGTTTCAGCAGCATCTCTCCCTCTCTCTCCATCCCTCTCTCCCTCCATCCCTCTCTTCCTCTCTCCTTATCCCCCAACTCTCCACCTTTCCTCCTCTCCTTCTCCCTCTGACTGTCACATTTTCGTCCTTCTGTTAATTTGGCTGCATGTCCCTCTGTTCTTCTGCCCCTCTGTCCCTCTGTTCTTCTGCCCCTCTGTCCCTCGGTCCTTCTGCCCCTCTGCCCTTCTGCCCCCTGTCCTTCTGCCCCTCCGCCCCTCCTGCACAGTGATCATATTTAGCACTAAAGTATACACTGCCACACTATGTGCCACACCAAGTCCATCTATGTGCTATGTTCTTCATTTTGTGTGAACTTGGCGTCTGTTTGGAGCATCTGATTGGCTCCTGGCTGATTGGAGCATCTGATTGGCTCCTGGCTGATTGGAGCATCTGATTGGCTCCTGGCTGCTCCATGCAGACACGCCGGGACTGCTTGTTTCCAGCTGGGCTGATTTGCAGCAGAACTTCAACATATCCCGCTGTTCCCAAATCGGTCACACGGTGGCGCCACACAAAAGCTCTGTTGTTCTTGTCAGTTATGATTGGCTTGGAAATAGGAAGCAGGTGCTGTTGCCTCTGTGTTCCATCCCTGCTCCCGCATAAACCTCTGTATGTTACAGAGAGGCAAGTCAAAAAGCCACCAGCTCCAGATATGACTGCTGGGTCCTAGTGCCCCTGGTTCGTACAGCAGGATTGTAATTGGTGACTCAGTCAGTGGCCAATCACGTGTGCTGGGACTCGGCAGGACTTCTAACAAACCCTCTGCCCTTCTCATCCCTCTCAGAATGTCAGTTATTATTAAAGAGCAGCAACCACAGGGAAGTGGATTGTAAACCCTGTGCACATTGAGTCAAATTCGGTTTACGAAGTTCACTTGAAGTCTCCACATGTTTTTCTTTTTATTTAAGTGGCAAACTGGGCCTGGCATGAGCGTGTAACCCCACCAACACACCAGAGACACCAGGGTGATGTTTCCTCAGGCACTGTGCTGAACCACCACTTCCTGCAGGAACTCTGCCCATTGGCCCAGAGACAGGGCCAAGCTTCCTGTGTATGGGCGGTGTTGGCGGTGGATATGGGGGGGGGGCGTGGTGAGCCGTAAGTTTGAAAGGTCAGATTGATATTAAATATTGTCTCCTGGGCACCAGCGGTCTGACTTTCGATGTTTACGGCTTAAAAAGAATTTTGAAGGCAGATATATATAGTCTGAAATGGGTCATAGATGAAGTAGAAAAATCTTTATTTGAGCACTGAAAATGCACAGGCCCTCAAACACACATGCACGCACACACACGTGTGCACACACAGCCAAACACACACACAGCTGAGTGGTGTATGTAGGCTGTGTTCCAGGATGAAGTGGGTGAGGGTGTCAGTCTGGGGCAGCAGTATGTCTTTGTGCCTTGTGTGCACACACATGTGCCCTCTGTTCTCTGCTCTGTTCTCTGCTCAGAGCTGTTGAAGCTCACTGTTGATTCCTAATGGCTGTCCTGGGATCAGCCATTGCTCTGTCCAACCTTGAATGGGACCTTGTTGAATGTGTGTTCCCACATACGCTGTTACAAGGCTGCATTCAGTTCCAAGCAGATTGCATGCTGGACCTTTTCTAACCCCTTCAATGCTGTGGTGCTGCTGTCAGCCATTTAGTGGAACAGCCACAGAGGGGAACAGCCACAGAGGGGAAGAGCTGTATAGTGGAACAGCCACAGAGGGGAAGAGCTATATAGTGGAACAGCCACAGAGGGGAACAGCTGTATAGCGGAACAGCCACAGAGGGGAACAGCTGTAGATGGGAAGAGCCGTATAGTGGAACAGCCACAGAGGGGAACAGCTGTAGATGGGAAGAGCCGTATAGCGGAACAGCCACAGAGGGGAACAGCTGTAGATGGGAACATCCATAGAGGGGAAGAGCCATACATAGGAACAGCTGTATAGTGGAACAGCCACAGAGGGGAACAGTTGTATTGTGGAACAGGTGTGGAACAGCCGTAGAACAGCGTGAAGCTCTTCATCCTGGGAACCCATGAGTCACTGCAGCTCCTGTGAACCGGAGTGATGATGAAGAGTCTCACTCTTACAGGAGTGATGATGAAGAGTCTCACTCTTACAGGAGTGATGATGAAGAGTCTCACTCTTACAGGAGTGATGATGAAGAGTCTCACTCTTACAGGCTTTTCGATCTCTCCCCATGTTGGTGTCCCAGTCAGTTGGCCAAATCTTTCAGAACATCTCATTCCATAATTAATTTCTACAACCCACTGGGGTACTGTAATGAGCTCTTTACAAACTGTATTCCACATCACATTAAGTACCGTAAGAGGTGGGAGGATTAGGGCCTCTCATTCGCATTAGAACGGAGGGTTTAGGGTGTGTCCTCCAATGTGCAGTGTTGCTGTGTTAAATATACAGAGCACGATGTTGGTCTCAGTTCTACTGCTGGAAGAGCTCAGGCACTCCTGAACACACACTCCTGAACACACACTCCTGAACACACACTCCTAAGCACTCCTGATTTGTGGACACTGAGCAGAGGGTGTGGCCAAGAAGAGGGTGTGGCCAAGATGGGGCGTGGCTGGGCAGAGGGCGTGGCTGCCCACCAGGGTACACCTACCTACTTCTATTCTGTTCTTATTGCTGGATGGGTGGGATCTTGAAACCCAGTTTGTGAAGTTAAGGCACAGATCTGGAAATCTACCCACAGGGACATGTGTTGCCATGGAAATGTGAATTCTCAGTAGGCTGTTGTTTACCAGTTATGGTATAAAAAAAAGATTAAAAAAAAGACCCTGTTGGTTAGGCCTGCAGGACAGTTCTGAGGCCAACACCATGTACTGAATAACACAGTACTGAATGATGACACTGTGTACTGAATGATGACACTGTGTACTGAATCATAACACCATGTACTGAATCATACCAGTACTAATGATCAGCCTGTACCAGGTGTTTAGTTGTGTCCGTAATGAACCAGCAATGGAGCACAATTGTCTGTATGTCTAAGCCTCTCTCTCTCTCTCTCTCTCTCTCTCTCTCTCTCACACACACACGCTGTATCTGAAAACAGACAGAGAACAGATGTTGAGATCAGTGCCTCCGTTAATCCTCTGGCTGTTGTCATCGTGGGAGGCGAACAAGTTCCAGCCAGCACTCTAAACTGTTGACAAACAGCTAGACGCTCCCTTAAACCCACGTCCTGTGGCGGAGGAGAGAAAAGGCAGGTGAGGGTGGTTTGGGGGTCACAGCAGATGGTCTCTCCATCTGAGGCTCCTGAACGGCTTCCTGGGTGCTGAGGAAGCAGCTCGCGGCGAGGTACTGCTGCTGGGACGTGCTGCTCCCCGGGGCTTTGCTGATGAGGAGCTGTACCAACATCTACAGGAGCTGCAGCGCCTCTGGAGAACAGAGACGACACTTCAGGCATCTTCTGAGTCTACAGAGAGTGTGGGACGCAGGGCAGAACAGCGTGTTCGAACAGGAAGTGATGAGAGGATCATTTGATTTGACTTGTATCTGGGTTCATTTTGGAAGCCTGGTGAAAGGAAAGGGATTTATTTCCACTGTAGAATGGTGAACAAACACATAGTGACATGGATTTATCTGCCTGCATCCAGTCTGTGAGGTGTGTGTGGGTGATGCAGAGAGAGCAAATGGGTGTAAGTGTTGGTATGTGTGTAAATGTGTGTGTGTGTGAGGGTGTTCATGGGTGTTGGGGCATGTGTAGGCTGCTAGATGGCTCTTCAGACAGTGAGCTCTCAGACCAGGACCTGGAGCAGCTCATACCTCCCCCGTCACACTCTCTCTCTCTGTCTGTCTGTCTGTCTGTCTGTCTCTGTCTGTCTGTCTCTTTCTCTCACTCTCTCTCTCCCCCCCTCTCTGTCTCTCTCTCCCTCTCTCTCCCTCTTTCTTTCTTTCTCTCTGCCTCTCTGTCTCCATCTTCTCTACACCTCTTTCCCACACAGGTAGGTATGTGAGAATTATGGGCTAGAACGCAGACGTAGACGCTATGTAGACACAAGCATTTGCGGCTGTGTCTTCCTGCATATCCTGGTCCTAACTTGGAGCTACTGCACCAAGTCCAAACGGGCCGGTGCTTGAGAGCTCACGCGTGCTCTGATGTTGTCTGACTCTGCCGCGCGGGATCTGGGTTGCGACTGGAAATAGAACATACTCAGCATAAACAGCTGTCGTTTCCTTGGCAACCACGTAGGCTGACAACCCAGGCAGTCAGAGTACAAATGGAACAGATGTTAACAGTGAGTGCTCAGGTCATGTGACCGCTAGCAAGCTCAGCACATCATGCATTTACACACCCACATGCATTTACACACCTACATGCTTTTACTCACCCGCATGCTTTTACATGATTTTACACACCCACATGCATTTACACGCCCTCATATGTGGATTCTTAATTAATAACAAATTGCAAATACATTCACTAAGAAATAATATCATTTAGACATATATAAATAAATCATTAAACAATGTACTGTACACAAACCTACATGCAGGTAATGCTGATTTAGATTATGAAGGAGATGCTAATGACCTTTGACATGCTAATGAAATCATTAGATTATGAATGAGATGCTAATGAAATCATTCTTCAGTCATTCAGCTTTTTTAGACACACGTTCGTGTTGTGAAAGGCGGACAAAAGCAGATTTAACGAAAACAATGTTCGTGTATTGGCACAAAATGGAGACCCATATCTGTCACGGACACACACACGTTCTGTGGGGAGCACTGGATGTTTGTGAAAGTACATTGCTGGAATCACACACAGACCTTGAAGCCCTAAAGTAGTCTAGTGGGTTATCTTTAGCACTACTGCTGTGGTGTGTGTGTGTGTGTGTAGGACAGAGCAGGGATGCTGTGTGAGACAATAAAAGCCCAATGAAGATGGTACAGTTCATCTTGTTTATTAATCTGCTTAGCAAAGTGCCTGTGGATGTCAGATGGGGGCACGTGGACGTCGGATTGGGGCACGTGGACGTCGGTTGGGGGCACGTGGACGTCGGTTGGGGGCACGTGGACGTCGGATGGGGGCACGTGGACGTCGGATGGGGGCACGTGGACGTCGGATGGGGGCACGTGGACGTCGGATGGGGGCTTGCTGGAGCAGACTCCTACACGTTACACATGCCTGCAGTGCATGAGTGGCCAGTGTAGTGCAGGCCAGTGATGCAGGCGATGTACACCCGTCCTCTCCATCTCCCCACTGCCAAGGTCACCTGGGCTCCTTCCCACAGTGCTCAGCGTAACCCACCCAGGAGGGTGTGACCGATCCATTAAAATTTAGGGATATAGGGAGAAGGAAATGCTGAGAAATACACTTTTCAAAACTACGGCAAAATGGCTCTGCAGAGCAGGGTCTGTGTGTGTGAGTGCGCGCGTGTGTGTGTGTGTGTGTGTGTATAGTGTTTGAAAGGTGGGAATGTTAACACAGTATTGCTATCATCAGTAACAGCAGGGTCTGACTCTGAACCATACATATCCTGCCTATCACTGCTAATCTAGGTTTATTCTGAATTTCTGGCCTGCATATGATTCTTTTTTCTTATGTTAAGCTACAATAATGTTCGGCATATGTACCATATTCACTTTTTGTTTAGATGTGTGTAATGCACTATTGGTCCAGAGATCTTACACAGAGCAGCAGACTCTGAGCACACAGGCCATCATTGCCCCGCCTTCATCTGTGGCCACGCCCACTCTGCCTCTCATCAGCTTGTGTTAGTCCCTTAAAGAGTTTCTTTAAAGTGACATGTTCAGAGCCATAGCATGCTCTGGTGTGTGTGGGCCCAGGCCTGCCCAGATGAGCGTCCTCCTGTCTCTCACCCATCACTGTCTTTGTGATGATACTGGTGGAGCCACATGTGATTGTCAGTTTCTGACCAATTAGCTTTTAGATGCTTTATAGCTTCATTTACATACTGCCTAAGAGATCAGATCTCAGGAGTGCTACTGCTACAAGCCCCTCATGGCTGCTTCCCAACAGGAACAACAGCGTGATGATTGCAACTCTCCTGTTCTGACTTGTCGTCTTCTGCTTCTGCAGCCCGAGGACTTTGAAGGCGTCGACTCTCACAGCTTCAAGGTCAAGACCTTCAAGAAAGCCAAGAGCTGTGCAGTGTGCAAGCAGGCGGTCACCAAAGAGGGCCTGGTGTGTAGAGGTCAGTACCAGTGTAGGACCACCTGGTGTGTAGAGGTCAGTACCAGTGTAGGACCACCTGGTCTATAGGGGTCAGTACCAGTGTAGGACCACCTGGTCTATAGGGGTCAGTACCAGTGTAGGACCACCTGGTCTATAGAGGTCAGTACCAGTGTAGGACCACCTGGTCTATAGGGGTCTGGTCTATAGGGGTACCAGTGTAGGACCACCTGGTCTATAGGGGTCAGTACCAGTGTAGGACCACCTGGTCTATAGGGGTCAGTACCAGTGTAGGACCACCTGGTCTATAGGGGTCAGTACCAGTGTAGGACCACCTGGTCTATAGGGGTCAGTACCAGTGTAGGACCACCTGGTCTATAGGGGTCAGTACCAGTGTAGGACCACCTGGTGTGTAGAGGTCAGTACCAGTGTAGGACCACCTGGTGTGTAGAGGTCAGTACCAGTGTAGGACCACCTGGTCTATAGGGGTCAGTACCAGTGTAGGACCACCTGGTCTATAGGGGTCAGTACCAGTGTAGGACCACCTGGTCTATAGGGGTCAGTACCAGTGTAGGACCACCTGGTCTATAGGGGTCAGTACCAGTGTAGGACCACCTGGTCTATAGGGTCAGTACCAGTGTAGGACCACCTGGTCTAGGACCACCTGGTCTATAGGGGTCAGTACCAGTGTAGGACCACCTGGTGTGTAGACACTGGGACCACCTGGTCTATAGGGGTCAGTACCAGTGTAGGACCACCTGGTCTATAGGGGTCAGTACCAGTGTAGGACCACCTGGTCTATAAGGGTCAGTACCAGTGTAGGACCACCTGGTCTATAGGGGTCAGTACCAGTGTAGGACCACCTGGTCTATAAGGGTAAGTACCAGTGTAGGACCACCTGGTCTACCACCACCTGGTCTATAGGGGTCCAGTGTAGGACCACCAGTGTAGGACCACCTGGTCTATAGGGTCAGTACCAGTGTAGGACCACCTGGTCTATAGGGGTCAGTACCAGTGTAGGACCACCTCGTCTATAACCGAGAGCAACAGTGTAGCACCACATGATCTATAAGCGACAGTACCAGTATTGCACCAGCTGGTCTATAGGGGTCAGTACCAGTGTAGGACCACCTGGTCTATAGGGGTCAGTACCAGTGTAGGACCACCTGGTCTATAGGGGGGGTCAGTGTACCAGTGTAGGACCACCTGGTCTATAGGGGTCAGTACCAGTGTAGGACCACCTGGTCTATAAGGGTCAGTACCAGTGTAGGACCACCTGGTCTATAAGGGTCAGTACCAGTGTAGGACCACCTGGTCTATAGGGGTCAGTACCAGTGTTGGACCATCTGGTCTATAGGGGTCAGAATCAGTGTAGGACCACCTGGTCTATAGGGGTCAGTACCATCTGGTGTAGGACCACCTGGTCTATAAGGGTCAGTACCAGTGTAGGACCACCTGGTCTATACCAGTGTAGGACCACCTGGTCTATAGGGGTCAGTACCAGTGTAGGACCACCTGGTCTATAAGGGTCAGTACCAGTGTAGGACCACCTGGTGTGTAGGTCATTAGGGTCAGTACCAGTGTAGGACCACCTGGTCTATAAGGGTCAGTACCAGTGTAGGACCACCTGGTCTTTAGGGGTCAGAATCAGTGTAGGACCACCTGGTCTATAGGGGTCAGTACCAGTGTTGGACCATCTGGTCTATAAGGGTCAGTACCAGTGTAGGACCACCTGGTCTATATGGGTCAGTACCAGTGTAGGAACACCTGGTCTTTAGGTGTCAGAATCAGTGTAGGACCACCTGGTCTATAGGGGTCAGTACCAGTGTAGGACCACCTGGTCTATAGGGGTCAGTACCAGTGTAGGACCACCTGGTGTGTAGAGGTCAGTACCAGTGTAGGACCACCTGGTCTATAGGGTCAGTACCAGTGTAGGACCACCTGGTCTTTAGAGGGTACCAGAACCAGTGTAGGACCACCTGGTCTATAGGGGTCAGTACCAGTGTTGGACCATCTGGTCTATAAGGGTCAGTACCAGTGTAGGACCACCTGGTCTATAGGGGTCAGTACCAGTGTAGGAACACCTGGTCTTTAGGTGTCAGAATCAGTGTAGGACCACCTGGTCTATTGGGGTCAGTACCAGTGTTGGACCATCTGGTCTATAGGGGTCAGTACCAGTGTAGGACCACCTGGTCTATAGGGGTCAGTACCAGTGTTGGACCATCTGGTCTATAAGGGTCAGTACCAGTGTAGGACCACCTGGTCTATAGGGGTCAGTACCAGTGTAGGACCACCTGGTCTTTAGGGGTCAGAATCAGTGTAGGACCACCTGGTCTATAGGGGTCAGTACCAGTGTAGGACCACCTGGTCTATAAGGGTCAGTACCAGTGTAGGACCACCTGGTGTGTAGAGGTCAGTACCAGTGTAGGACCACCTGGTCTATAGGGGTCAGTACCAGTGTAGGACCACCTGGTCTTTAGGGGTCAGAATCAGTGTAGGACCACCTGGTCTATAGGGGTCAGTACCAGTGTTGGACCATCTGGTCTATAAGGGTCAGTACCAGTGTAGGACCACCTGGTCTATAAGGGTCAGTACCAGTGTAGGACCACCTGGTCTTTAGGGGTCAGAATCAGTGTAGGACCACCTGGTCTATAGGGGTCAGTACCAGTGTTGGACCATCTGGTCTATAGGGGTCAGTACCAGTGTAGGACCACCTGGTACAGCAGCTAAGTGCTATTTGTTAAATAGTTTTGTATGTTATTGTTGGTAAGAAACAACTGTACAATTATATAGATTATAGAATGGATCCATACATAAGTGCAGTATTAGGGATTCACTGTTACACTGGTATTACTATCAACCCTGATTCAGTCCCACCAGTACAGTGTGTTATTGGTTGAAAAGATGCAATGATGTTATATATAGTTGCTGGAAACAGACATCTCGTGCTATAGTTTTTAGCACCTGTGCTAGTGGAGCTCCACAGTCTCTCAGGCTCAAATGCTGTAAGGTACAAATGATTTGACATAATGATGTGGTGGTGGTGATGGTGGTGTAGTCGTTATCTGTCCTCATAAACACAGACAGATTAGACACGTAATCAGGAGTGTTATTGTGAGAATAATATCTCCTTATAATATATTTATATTTATAGATATTTAGGTATGTTATGCTGGAGATTCCCACTGCGACAGTGCAAAATTGATGTTTAATGCAGTAACTGTCCACCGGAGGGCAGCACTGTACAGTAAATGGCATTTCACAGCCCCTGAAGAGACGTAGGCGCAGTGAATTCGAAGGCGACCTAATGTAGGATGAGTGGAAATAGCGCAGCATCTGGGTAGATCTGCGTTCTACTCTCTAATGTCAAACCTGCTGCTGTTCGACGGCTGTTTTCTGAGCGTTTCTGTCTTGCAGATTTTTAACCCCCTTCTTGTTTGTTTTTTGCTTCCAGTGTGCAAATTGTCCTGCCACAAGAAATGTGAAGTAAAGGTGAGTGACATGAGTCTTGTTCTTTTATTGTGACGATGTCGCCAGCATTTTGTCCACGTGTAAAACTTCCCCCCTTGAAGTGAATCACTCAGATGCTGTTTGACTCCCAGTGGGTGGCAGTCAGGGTGGGGGTTAGGGGTGGGGGTGGGGTTAGAGTTGGGGGTGGGGTCGGGGGGTTGGGGTTGGGCTTCTCTCTCTCCTCTCTCCTTCTCTCTCTCCTCTCTCTCTCCTCCTCCTCTCTTCTCTCCTCTCTTGCTGCCTATTTTCTGTTTTGTGTTAGCTAAATGTTCATTACATTTTTCACAAAGACATCATTTGCAGTCTTGCAGTTCATCTCTGTACGTATATAGTTTGTTCTAAGGAAATGATTAAAGCTGACCTTCTTAACCTCTTGGTTAGACACAGCAGGGTAATAATCGCACTTATTGGAAGTATTGCTCAGGTATTTGCTCATTTCAACCTGGCGGTAATTTGTCTGTATGATGCAGAGTGATGCATGGTTCCCATGGTTCCCATGGTTCCCATGGTTCCTATGCTTCCCATGGTTCCTATGGTTCCCATGGTTCCCAGCGGGTGTTTCCAGCTACTGGATGGAAATATCTACCTCAACAAGAGTTTTCAATATTCCATAAACATCCCAATTAGCAGAACTGGGAAAATAAGCTCATGCAAAAAGTGATGAGAGTGTCTCACATGTGAATCTCCTCATTCATGTGTAGTACGCCATCATGGCCAGTAGGGGGCACAAAGGAAACAAAACTCTCTCAGCGAACCACAGACATGGCGGGTGTGGTTCAGGAGGGCGAGGCTGGATGGGTGAACCCAGAGGAAGAACAGACCCCAGTCTGACCTGCCCTGCTGTCAACATCAACAGTTGGAAGTGGAAAAAATTTTTTGTGGAATTTGACACGAATTTTTCATCGCGAGGCCACAAAACCATTGAATGAGTTGGTGAGGGATTTCACCCTGGCTCAGGGCTGCATAACAGGGGGTTATTGTAGGGTGGCTGGTGTGTGCAGCGAGTGTGCTACGCTGAAAGCATGCAGTGTTTGTCCTGACCCGACAAAAGCACTCTGCAGTCTGGAGTGAGCTGCGACCTAGCGAGGGATTCGAGGAACGCGCGGCGTAGTGTGCCAGACCTCACCAGTGGCGCCCTTAGACTGATGGATCACGGGAGACTGGGATTCTTGCTTTCCCACAAAGGTGACGCGCAGCCCAAGACATCTGAGCTCTCTGTTGTTATGGTCCTCACATGGACACGGCATTTGGATGCTGATTAGCGTGCAGATGTCTTGCTTTTAGATTTTTCTTACACCGTATGTGAAATTCTATATGAAATTCTATGTGATGTTCTATGTGCTGGTTTACATGATTTTCAGGATGATCAAAGGTTTTGAAATAGTCCTGAAGACTTCAGCCATTGTTTTGTTTGGGGTTTTAAGAGGATTATGCTTTTTAGACTGATTCATTTTATGAGCTCACTAAGGAATCTTGCAGATTATGGAACAGTAACAGAAGCACATACGACTCACTGAAGTGTTTTCACATTTTCCTTGTGAAATGGTATTTCCATTCTGCCCATCTGTTTATCTGATGACTATTTCCATAAATGAACACACATTTCATTCTGCGAACACTGTCAAATCATTGAAACTTTACCAAAACATTACCAAACAGTATAAACATTATTCATTACTAAACAATATAAACATTATGCTTTTCTAGATTAATTTTCTTGCTTTTTTATGGATGGTTTCGATCACTTTTTCCTAAATGAAGTTGGACTGTGGTGCCAATCGTGTCCACAACCTGTGGGGCTGTCATGTTTCCCACAATGCAGCAGTAGTGGACCGTGGTGCCAATCGTGTCCAGAGCCTGTGGGGCTGTCATGTTTCCCACAATGCAGCAGTAGTGGACCGTGGTGCCAATCGTGTCCAGAGCCTGTGGGGCTGTCATGTTTCCCACAATGCAGCAGTAGTGGACCGTGGTGCCAATCGTGTCCAGAGCCTGTGGGGCTGTCATGTTTCCCACAATGCAGCAGTAGTGGACCGTGGTGCCAGTCGAGTCCAGAACCTGTGGGGCTGTCATGTTTCCCACAATGCAGCAGTAGTGGTGTTCTGAGGCTTGAGACCCTGCATGTTTTATATATCCTGGTGGTTTCTGGCTATTTAATGACCAGTGCAATCTTAGTAAAGCAGGCTGGTCTGAGTGAAAGCAGACAGCTGATTAATGTTCATCCAGATGGCGTTGTTGAGTCCAGACACTGAAGCAGGTATGAGACAGACACAGGTTTGGTCCTCGAGAGCAGCTGACATCATGTCAGAAAACGCAGTTCTATATGACGGATGGTGGCAGGATCGGATTTGAGCGGCCAGGGTTTGGACTCTGGGCTGGTCTGTCGTGGTGTGGTTTAGTTTAAAGGACCAGAACCAGTCAAACTCAGCCTTCTGTCTGGAGGAAGGTCTTGCACATCCAGGACCTGTTGATTGGTTTTGAACTACCTGCAAATGTTTGAAACACTGAATATAATTATAATGATGAAGTCTGTAAACTATTATTAGAATCAGCAAAAGGTTTTTTGAAAATAAAAACGTATGATTCAATCAGTTCATAATGGCTACAGATTATGGCAGCTATTAAATAATGACAGAATTATATTTAATATTAAAGAACTATAGAAGTCATTACTGTACACTGGGCTTTGTGAATGTATGTATGTGTATGAATGTGTTTCTGTGTGTGTATGCATGTGTGTGTATCTGTGTGTCTGTGCGTGTGTGTGTGTGTGTGTATGCAGGTGTGTCTGTATGTGTGCATATGCCCGTGTGTGCGTGTGTGTTTGCGTGTGTGTGTGTGTGTGTCTGTATGTGTGCATATGCCCGTGTGTGCGTGTGTGTGTGTGTGTGTGTGTGTGTGTGTAAAGTGTGTGTGTGTGTAAAGTGTGTGTGTGTGTGTGTGTGTGTGTGTGTGTGTGTGTGTGTGTGTGTGATGGTGTTCCGGCGTTCTGGATTAGATTCTTGGTTTTCCTCAGGGAGACTCCTAGCAACAGTAGCCGGGCAGCCGGGCACCATATCAGTCAGCCCAGACATCCCCATCCCACCACCACCCACCCCCACCCACCACAACACACCACCCAAAACATTTTGCTCAGGCTTCCTGGATTGTGTTGATTCCGCTAATTGTACCTGGCTGGCACTAATTAGAACATCCAGCAAGCTTGAGTAAAATCCTGGGAAGGAGTTTTACTTTCTGAACCCGGAATGTCCAGCTCTGCCCACCTGCCATATGTACATAGAACACGTATGTACATAGAACACGCATGTGCATAGAACACGTATGTACATAGAACACGTATGTACATAGAACACGTATGTACATAGAACACGCATGTACATAGGACACGCATGTACATAGAACACGTATGTACATAGAACACGCATGTACATAGAACACGTGTGCATAGAACACGTATGTACATAGAACACGCATGTGCATAGAACACGTATGTGCATAGAACACGCATGTGCATAGAACACACATGTGCATAGAACACGTATGTACATAGAACATGCATGTGCATAGAACACGTATGTACATAGTACACGTATGTACATGTAACACATAGAAGCTGTTTTTCAGTGTTTTTTGCTTGTACTTTTGTTTTCTCATTATTTTCAATGCAGGTCTGGAAGTGTTTTTAACATAGATCAGTTTTTCCTTATAAGTCCAGATGCAGATTATCGCAGATTTATCCAAATGCAGATCCATATTTTCTGCTGGTTTCCCCTTCCACTTTCTCTCATCCTGTCTCCCTCCCTCCCTCCCTCCCTCTCTCCCTCCCTCTCTCTGTCTCTCTCTCAGTCTTTCATGTCCTCTCCTCCTATCTCTCCCACAGAACGTGCTCCCTACACTATTATAAGAGGTCTATGGCTGCTGTGCAATAGACAGCCATGTTACTGGACTCATGCCTGTGCTGCTCTAAGTTCTGACCATGGTATTTAGCGCTGGGTTTGGCTCAAAGAGCTGCATGCCAACATCAGTGGCGTCCAAAACAGGATCATGGAGACTCAGCCTCTCCACAAATATTCCACTTTCATCTAAGGGTTTTTCAAAGATACGCTTGTGCATCATATCAGTGGGAAATGGAGTGTGTTTTTCAGGAAACTATAATCAGCACTAAGTAGTTACAGTTTACTCAGCTGAATCATGTTTTGCATGTGGATATAGTGTGTAAACATCTCTTTCTCTGTTTCAAGTGTAGAACATTGTCTGTGAGATCATGTTGGATATGTGTTAATGGTCCCCAATGACTTCTGAAATAATAGTGAGAAATATGGCTAATGTCAGAGGGACAAATCTAATCTTCATTTGAGAATCAAGTGATCCCTTTGATCTTGGGATGAAGGACCCAGTGGGTCGTGGGTCGTGGCTCGTAGGTCGTGGCTTCAGATCTTTAATACCTACACAGTTCCTGCTGCTTCCATCGTCCTGGTTACCACAGGATTCAGCAGGGTTGGACTGAGCGCATCAGAACCATCAGGACCATCAGAACATAATGAAAATCACTCCTGTGGTGGTTCTGTAGGTGCCAACGCTGCACTACCACTGTCCTTTTACTCAAACATTGTATTCAGTTGACTTTTTTGTCTAGTTTTGGGTAGATTAGATCCTGTAAGACATGTTAATTGATGGAGGTTTACACATCTCACCAGAGAGACAAGGGGACTGGGGCATGAGGATATCGCGCTGACATGACAACATGAATGACGCTGTCAGGAACTCTGAGAGAGGAAAACACATCCCTGTGAACAGAGAGACACTTCCTGGCTGCAGGTTTTGGGCATTTTCACACTTCTGTACATGGGCTGTTACACTCAGCAAAATCAATACTGTAGATTGATTAGATTTTACAAGATATCTGTAAGGGAGCCTGCAGTGGTTTGATGAGGTTCTCGGTTTGTCTCCGAGAGAACAGACTGTACTGATGCATGAAAAGCAAGATATGAAAACGAGAGAGATGCAGTTATACTGTTTCTGGTGTTTTGAAACACTATTTCTTGTTTGTTATTTCCAAGTTCAAAGGTGGGGTAGTGTAGTGGTGGTTTATGGGTATGGTGAAGGGTTTATGTCTGCAAGATCAGAAGTGGGAACTTCTGGACATGTGAGGCAGACATCTGATCAGACCTAGCCCTACTGATCAGACCTAGCCCTACTGATCAGACCTAACCCTGGTGATCAGACCTAACCCTGGTGATCAGACCTTACCCTACTGATCAGACCTAACCCTGGTGATCAGACCTAACCCTGGTGATCAGACCTTACCCTACTGATCAGACCTAACCCTACTGATCAGAGGAAACATGACGTACGGGTTGAGTCCGCCTTTCCCTGCAGGCACTACTGTGTCACCCAGGCACACACACCACCACTTCAAAGAGAGTCGTCATGGTGTATTGCCATAGCAACCGCCATGTGACAAGCCAGTTCCCGTGGAGACAGGGAGACAGCACTGAGGGGAGTGGTTACAGGTCACCTAGTTCACATCCATTATAAACAGACGCATAGTTATGTGTGGCACTGATGGGCAGATGTATTAACCAGTTGTATTTAGTCAGGTCAATAAATGCATTACCAGATGCTTGGAGTGCAGTGGTGAGATTAAAAGATTCAAGGATCTTTGTGTTTTTTCTCTTTCAATGAAGCTTTGACTCGTTCTGCATGACCCGTGCGTCTCCTTTGAAGTTCACCTGCTGTGGGAAGACTTCTAATAGGACTGTGAACAGGTTGAAACCAGATCCTACACCAGAGTCCCAGCTCAGGCAGCGAGACGAGGGTCTGGTCCCCCTGCACTGCCTCTCCCGCAGTGCAGGTGCGGAGGTCTCGTGTTGAAGGCTGTGCAGCGTGTGGAGTGCAGGGCTCCCCGTCAGCCCCTGCCGTCCCAGGCTTTGAGAGGAGAGGGGCGTGTCCTCCAGAAGTCCGTCCTCCTCTGCAGTGTTGAATGCCCCCGTTAGTCTTGGCTGGTTCAGCGCACCACACACGTGTTCAGCAGTATGGTTAGTGCGAGGGCGGAGAGGGTTTGAACCAGGGCGGCTCCACTCAGACGTCTTAAATGTGCACAAGCTGTGGTTTCCTGCTGAGCTGCTACTGTGTGGGGTGTTGGGGACGTGAACGGCCACTTCTGGAGACGCCTGGCCACATACAGCATTTCTCTCTTCATGGCCACGAGGAGCAGGAAGCAGTGTGGTCCCACAAGATCAGACCTTCAGACAAGCTGAACAACATTCACACAAGCTGAAGTTCTTCTGTATTCGTGTTGGGAATTCTATTTTGAAGCATCCAAGAGATTTATTCCGACTGCCTGCAAAGTTTCCTGGTCTTCTGGAGTTCAGCGGCGCCGTCTGAGCCGACGTGAGAGGAGCAGAAGAAACCGCACACACACTCTTCTGTAACCTCACTTCTGCAACAGGTGAGGTGATGTGCTCCCAGGTCATAGGGGAAGAGCACAACTCAAGTTCCTAACGACGTTCCTTTTGCCTTTGGAGCTTTCAGCAGTGAATCAGCCTTGATCAGGATCCATCCAGTGACATGCCCTGGGCTTGATCAAACGCTTTGAGTGGTGAAGTCTCCACTCAGCTGCCGTTCCAGAAACTCTCCCTGGGATTTAACCCCCTTCACTCCAGTTTTTTATCATCTGAAGTCTCCGCCGCTGTTTCTCTGGCTCGTGCTGATTGGCTGGTTGGTCTGACCTCAGCACTGCTGTGCACCTCTCGCCGTGGGTGGTCAGGAAGCCGTGTGATATACACTTCCTGCTGTGCCACACCAACCAGGCTGTTTTCACTTCCCAGGGTGCCGAGCAGCTCCCACACGGAGATAAGGTCCTTACGGCCTTTGGCGAGAGAGGAGGGGCATCAGTCCTCCGTTGCCTTCGAGCGCTGGAATGAATCACATGCTGTGTGGGACTGTTTCAGACGTGTCTCGCGGACGCGGTGGGACGTATTACCCATAACTCTTCCTGGCAGCGTGAAGAACATCGTTTGTTCATCGTTTCCTCTGCTTGACGTTGTTTCTCTTCCTCGGTTATTTGGGTGTGTAGGATGTATATACGCCGTCAGCCCACAGACGTCTGTCCGGCTCAGCCCATCACTTATAGAGAAGCTCAAGGGTAACACGACGGTAAAATGGCACAGAGAGTTTCATTCAGGGTAAATATCTCAGGGCAAGATGATGCACTACGCTATAACATTTAATGATTTCTTTGGAATTGGTGCTTGTGTGGCCTGTCGTAGCTCTAACACAGCTCTGTGGTGTGAGGTCGCTCTGTGCTGATGGACCCAGAGAGCCACAGCGTTCCTGTGCACTCTATCCCCAGCCCTCCCCATCACGCTGACCACAACAGAATAGCTCCTTTTCCTCTGTGTTATGTGGGTTTGGGAACAGTGCCAGCTACATTCCTGCACCCCCACCTGATGCACCCTTTCTCCACCAAAATGACAGTGTAGTGAGCTAGTTTACCTGTACAGGTGGATGAGCAGAGTGGGTGGGGCCTGAGAAGGGGCCGGGCGTGGGTGGAGCTCTCTGGTTGGTGCCAGGAGGCCCATAGCTGGAGAAACCCTGTCATTTCCCTCCACCTGAATTCCATGGAAACAGTGGTCCAATCTGTTGCCATGGTTGCTCTTACAGTTGGTTCTGCTGTTGTTGTTGTTGTTGTTGTTTACATAACGGATTCTGCAGCTTTAGGTTGGATAAGCGCATAGCAAGGTCTCAGATTCTAGTGTCAGATATCAGCTCTCGAACATGCTGACCACAGGCTCAGTGCTGAAAGCAGAGAGGGACTGCTGGGCTGGACGGTGGCCTGGAGGGCCCTGCACTGAGCCCTGAGGGAGGCGTGTTCCTTTAAGGCACGTCCTGCCTGCCACGCCCTTTACAGGACTGAATGCGTTGAGGCAGTTCTGCGGGACTCTCCCAGCACAGCGGGACTCTCCCAGCACAGCTCATCACTCACGGGCCATTCTGAGTGTCTGAGCTGTGCTGCTTCTTCTTGCCTGTTAGCTGCATTACCATAATCAAGAACATAAAACAAGTGGATTTAATGTGAACGACTCTCTCTCTCTCCCTCTCTCCCTCTCTCCCTCTCCCTCTGTCTCTACCTCTCTCTCACTGTTCTCTGCGTCTTTTGTTAACCTACTTCATAAAAGTAGACTTGTCTGTAGGTCTGTTACTGTCTGCCAAGTCTGTTTGTAACACATTGCAAATGCAGTGCGATACAAAACAATGTCAGTATGTTGTCTTATGTCAGTATTATGTGTCCACCCGAGGAAGGAGATGACTGGTTCAGACTCTGCTCACATTCAGGCTGGTTGCTTAGGCAGAGAACCAATACTCATTGAGAAAATAACAGAGACACAGAGACAGAGAAAGAGGGAGCTGGAACGAGACAAAGAGAGAGACGAAGTGAGAGAGAGTGAGATGCGGAGACACTGGTGTGCGCTAGTCCACATCAGTCCCTGTTTTCTCTCACGCAGCCCTGATTGATTGGCTGTCAGCCCGCTGCAGTGCTGTGTGCTTATCTCTGCATGCAGGGCTGTACAGGGCACTAAGCTGATCGCAGGGCTGATTTTGCCCCTGACAGCGCTTGTGTTCTAGAACTCTCCAGAGTAACGACATCCTTCCTCCTGGCTGGGGTTTGCTGATAAATGACGATTGTTAGTGCGGCTGGGGGACGTACCGTCTCCCTGTGACACAATAGCCCCACCCAAGCTCACCCAATCAGACCATCAGACGTCCAGCCCCTGCACAGCACTGCCGCCAGCCCAAAACACCCTGCGTCTGCCGTTATGAACGATGGACTTGGAGAGCAAACAATGCAGCATGACTTTGGCTTATAATAGCAGAGCAACTGCCAAATGATACGCAGAAGCCTTAATGATGAAACGCAGAGACAAAGGAGGGAGAAAGTGGAACTGTTAAAATGGTGAGGTCACGTGAGGGTTATGAGTCTGTCAACAGGACCTCTTACATTCCTACTGATCGATAATGTTTCGGTCCAATTCTCCAAACTCTGCTGAAAAATTGAAATGACTTCTACCAAATAAAAAGATCCACTCAGTAGGGAATAGAGAACAGATATTTTACATGTCATTGGCCATCACAGGAAGCGAGAGAGAATACAACACCTGAAAAATTAAAAACCTCCTGTGGGAGGGACACCACTGTCCTCCTGTTCAGGCTCCCGTGGGAGGGACATCACTGTCCTCCTGTTCAGGCACGTTTGCGGTCGGGACTTCCTGCTCTTCAGTGCCCAGACGTCTGCTGGAATCTGCTGGACAGGACAGATATGTGGTGTATTTGAGTTCATCTTGAGGATGAAATACATTTTGTGGTAGCAGGTTGTTGGTGCGATTCCCTTAAATGTTGATATATTTCCTCTTGTTGTCACACATTTCATTCGTTCTTGTGTCATATTTCTTGTCAGACATGTTTGTTATGAATTTTGACTGATTTTTCTCTCTCTCTTTCCGTCTCTCTGTCTCTCACTTTCTCTGTCTCTCTCTCTCCCTTTCCCTCTCTCCATGTCTCTCACTTTCTCTGTCTCCTTCTCTCTCCCCCCCCTCTCTCTCTCTCTTTCTCCCCCCTCTCTCTCTCTCTCTCTCCTTTCTCCCCCCCCCTCTCTCTCTCTCTCTGTATCTGTGTCTTTCTGTGTCTGTCTCTGCAGGTAGCTACAGCTTGCGTTTCCAACACTAACTATGAGCTGGTAAGTTGATTTGGTGAAAAACAGTGAGCATGTTTACAGAACTGGTGTTTTGATGTAGAGCAGAACAACACAAGAAGCTGTTCTACAAGACGGGACAGACGCGGAAGCACAACGGTGCTGTTCTGTTAGATGGCTTTTAATCTCACTGCTGGGGAACTACATTCTGCTCAAGCACCGAGCACATATTTACGGCCTGTAACGAAAGCCATGCTGTGTTGATATGGGTTTGGGCCGAGCCTCCGCCTCTCCTGGGTGGTGGAGAAGGCTGGTGGTGGTGCTACAGATGGAGCTGGCTCACACAGCGACTGGGTGGTGTTTGATGTGCAGTAGGTATGGTGCAGGTTCTCGTATAACCTAGCAACAGGTCTTGAAGATGTCTTGGACTGACTCATACAATTTGAGTTCTTTATAGTTGGCCCTTTTGTGAATACGAATGTCTCGATATTGTTGCCGGGCCAAATCAGCTTGTGCTGGCCGTGTTTACAGGTGTGAATAGTGTTTTTAACACTGTTCCCATTACTAAAGTTTTCTGTTTTAACCTTTTGCTCTTTTCCGATGTGAATTCAAGTGCTAGAATGTTTACTGCTGCACAAAATACAAAGATGCGTATGCAGATTAGTTGTATATGTAAATATATATGTAAATTAGCTCAGTGGAAGACTTGTATTATATTACAGAATTATACTGGATGTAGTTACAGCGAATCAAGCAGCCATTTTGATGTTAGATGCTTAAAGGACTAAAATATCTCCCTAAAATATGTCCACTGATAATTATATTACAGCATATCTGTGTCTGACCTTGGTATCTGTATCTGACATTGGTGAATGTAGTGTGAAGGTGTGTGTGTGTGTGTGTGTGTGTGCATGATTAGTCTGAGATGGAGCGGTTGATCATGCTTAGTTGTATCTATATAAAACTCTTTCTCTTCTTCTCTTCCCCTCTTTCTTTCTATTGCTCTCTCTCTCTCTCCCTCTCCCTCTCTCTTTTAGCCTCCCACTAATGATCTTCCTCTGAAGCATGTAGAGACCCCAGTAAGTATGATGTGCTCCAGTAGCCTCCTGAGTGCTGTGTAACATGTATGTAACGTGTGTAATGTGTGTAACACGTGTGTAACACGTGTGTAAACATGGTCATCCTGAAGTACAGCAGGCAGCTGATGTTTCCCCTGAGTGGAACTCCTGCCTGGACAGGTCTCCTCCTCATGCTCACGTTTCAACAAGGCCACCCGGCTGGGTTATTATTGCTGTGTGTCAGTTGTCAGGGGCTGAGGACAGGTACTGACTGTGCTGGACCTCTGCTGTTGTCTGTGTGGATACTGACTGTGCTGGACCTCTGCTGTTCTCTGCGTGGGAACCTGCTTTTGCGGTTTCTTCCTTTTTCACTGGAAGTAAACTGTGTGAATGTGACCTCAGCTGTGCATTGTGACCTCAGCTGTGCATTGTGACCTCAGCAGTGTGTTGTGTGCTGCAGCCCTGTCATCCTCTCTGTCACAAAGCAAACAAGTCAGTAAACACAAACGTGCATGTGGTCCTCTGCTGGACACATGGGATTCAACATGATGTGGTTAGAGAGTTCAGAGAGGTTTTATTCATTAAGACCTTTTTTGCAAGAGCTGTCAAAGACAGATGAGTAAATGAGTAATGTTGCAGCTGCACACACACACACACACAGCCTCACCCATGCGCATACAGATGCATAATAGAGTTGGTCCCTATATGCTCCAAACTGAGATGTACACATCTGCCTTTTATTAGAATGAGTTACTCTCGTGGTTATTAACATGTATGCAGTAGTTTTAGAAAGATCTATTACTAAGCCACTCTGACACGGTTAATATGTTTTGGGGGTAAGGGAAAACAGTGCTGTGTGTGTGTATGTGTGTGTGAGAGAGAGAGAGAGAGAGAGAGAGACTGAAGTAAGGTAGAATGAGGGCAGGAAACAGACTAGGTTAAGAAGTCCAGAGATCCAGTTTGAAATCTCTCATGCTGTATTATCCCTGAAACCCCCTCACGGTAATAGGATAAACAACACGGTGTTCACATTACAAATCTACCCCTGACTGACCTCCTGCAGTCCCTGGTGACTCCACGTGCGGTCAGCCAGTCAGGCAGCTACCCTTACACTGAAAATACCTCAGACTGATGCAGCTTCTGGCGTGCTGCCTGTTCATCCATCACGTAGCCCTGAACAGCCTTTTGGGCATTTGGTGCATGAATGATTACATGAGTCTCAGCCTGTGTGTTATATGCCCTGTTGAGCAGCAGAACCTGCGTGTAGCCGGAGCGTGAAGCTCCTCCCAGCTCCTGTGGAGGTCAGGTGAGGTCAGGTGAGGTCAGGTGAGGACTGGGTTAGACTGACGTACCAGGAGCTTTGAGAGAATCAGCGCGGCTCAGAGATGTTCAGACCAAGCACAGTGTGCCAGGACTGCTCACAGAGGAGAACGCCAGCGTGAAGGGCAGATGCTCGGAGACGCTGGCACTAGCGCACGCACTCTTAACACGCACTCTTAACACACACTCTTAACACTAGTCCTTCTGCCTCTGTACTCTCACTGTGTAATTGAAGAATTGTCTGAGAACTACACCAGCTGCAGTACGAAGAGGATATAAACACAGAAGGCATCACCGCAAACACACACACACACACACACAGGCATGCTGTTGTTCTCCGCAAACACACACACACAAAAACACACACATGCAAACACATACCCAACCAAAAAGACAAACACACACACACACACACACACACAGATGCAGGAGGAGGGGTTACAGAATGGAGAAGGGTGTAAACGTAGCAAACAGGGACTCTGAGGTCCGACTAGAGAGGGAGGGAGAGGGACAGAGAGAGGGAGGGAGAGGGAGGGAGAGATAGAAAGGGGGAGAGAGTGAGTTAGGAGGGATACCTGGCTCTGAGAGGAATGGCAGAGAAGATTGCTGGTTCCTATGGTGAGATTTTCCTGAGTGAAGATACTGTGGAGATAAGGTCCAGGAACGCTGAAGGCACTGGCCACAACCGCCATGAACCCTGCAGCGTCCCTCCGCCTGCACTTCTGCTCCCTGTGGTCGTCATGGAAACGTAGCACAGGTCACATGTTCAAGGTAGGAGTGCAGGAGGGACCCTGACCTCTGAGACCCTGACCTTTGCGACCCTGGCGAATCAGGCGTTTCTCTTTCAGTTGAAGGCTGTGCAGGGATGTTGGTGAACATTGGTGCTGGAATTGATCCAAACCCAGAAGGGAATATTACTTATGTAATGTAGGTAGTTAATATTACTTATGTAATGTAGGTAGTTAACACTAGTTGTGGTGCCTTCTAGGAATGTGAGATAAGAGATGGACTTAAGTAGCTTCCAGCTGCATGTTAAGATCTCTGTGTTTAATATCATGCATAAATATGCCCCCTTATTTACATATCTGATGCATGGTTGCACTAACTGTGTTCTGATGATGCATATATATATATATATATATATATATATATATATATATGTGTGTGTGTGTGTGTGTGTCTGTGTGTATTAAAAGTATGTATATATCTGCATATGTAGCAGTTTTAATAATAGAAGTTTTTATATATTGTATAGTGTATATACAGTATATACATAGTATATACGTTTATATAACAGTATATACACTTATATATACACTTTATACACAGTAGATACATATATAGCGTTTATAGTGGTATTTTGAACTGATTTCACCAGTTTTGTAGGGCTTTCATGGGTAAAGGCAACATTTGATTTAGAGGTAAGATTAAATGGCTTTGAGTGTAGAGTTTGGTTTTGACTCGGATGTTTGAGGTTTTTGAAGATGAGTGTGCAGTTTGTGTTTAGAGTTTGGAACATCATCTCAAGAAATTTGTGTTAAATGTGGTTTATGTAAAACTGGATCGGTATGTTTTATGTAAAACAGTATTGGTAAACTGCATGTATTGGTGCACTTTATGTAAAACTCCATTGGTGTGGTTTATGTAATACTGTATCAATGCGGTTTATGTAAAACTATTGATGTGGTCTATGCTGTGATGTGGCTTATGAAAAACCAGTTTATGATGTGGATATGAAAGACTGTGTCTGAGGTTTATGTAAAGCTATATCATTGCAATGTAAGTAAAACTGCAGTGGTGTGGTTTATTTAATACTGTCTGTGGTTTACGTAAAACTGTATTGGTGTGGTTTATGTAAAGCTGTGTGGGTTGCTCATGTAAAGTTGTATCAGTCTGGTTTATGTAAAACTGTATTGGTGTGGTTTTTATAACCTTATCTTTTTCTCAACAGGGATCAACAAAGTCTTTCAAGAGCACAGACTCCAGACGAAGGCCATCCAGGTAGACGTCCCTTCATTCTTAAAGCTTAAACATGGCCCTCATGTAGAGTGTCCTGTATGTTTTTAGGAGAGTGTGTCCTGTATGTTATTAGGAGAGTGTGTCCTGTATGTTATTAGGAGAGAGTGTCCTGTATGTTATTAGGAGAGTGTGTCCTGTATGTTATTAGGAGAGAGTGTCCTGTATGTTATTAGGAGAGTGTGTCCTGTATGTTATTAGGAGAGTGTGTCCTGTATGTTATTAGGAGAGTGTGTCCTGTATGTTATTAGGAGAGAGTGTCCTGTATGTTATTAGGAGAGTGTGTCCTGTATGTTATTAGGAGAGTGTGTCCTGTATGTTATTAGGAGAGTGTGTCCTGTATGTTATTAGGAGAGTGTGTCCTGTATGTTATTAGGTAGGAGAGTGTGTCCTGTATGTTATTAGGAGAGAGTGTCCTGTATGTTATTAGGAGAGTGTGTCCTGTATGTTATTAGGAGAGTGTGTCCTGTATGTTATTAGGAGAGTGTGTCCTGTATGTTATTAGGAGAGTGTCCTGTATGTTTTAGAGAGTGTCCTGTATGTTTTTAGGAGAGTGTGTCCTGTATGTTTTTAGGAGAGAGTGTCCTGTATGTTATTAGGAGAGAGTGTCCTGTATGTTATTAGGAGAGTGTGTCCTGTATGTTATTAGGAGAGTGTGTCCTGTATGTTATTAGGAGAGTGTGTCCTGTATGTTATTAGGAGAGAGTGTCCTGTATGTTATTAGGAGAGAGTGTCCTGTATGTTATTAGGAGAGTGTGTCCTGTATGTTATTAATGTCCTGTATGTTATTAATGGAGTGTGTCCTGTACATTATTAGGAGAGTGTGTCCTTCACGTTATTAGGAGAGTGTGTTAGTTTTGCATGTTTAGAACTTCACAAAGTAACTTAGAAATGTTGTAATGTTCTGTAAAACTGCAGAATGAAGGGGCATATTTAATGTTATGTTATTAGGCCTTTGATTTGAGGCAAATAATATCTGGTTTGTAAATGTTTATGCTGTAAAACAAACAAACTGCCTGAAAAACCCAATCAAAACCATATTCAGACTTCACATCGAACAGCACAATCACTCCAGACTCATATTAGGTTTTAGTCCTATGAAAATGGCAACAGGCTAGAGACTGTCTATGGACTACTGGCTAGACTGCCATCTAGAGACCACTGTCTACAGACTGCCATCTAGAGACCACTGTCTACAGACTGCCATCTAGAGACTACATCTAGAGACCACTGTCTACAGACTGCCATCTAGAGACTACATCTAGAGACTGCTGGCTACAGACTGCCATCTAGAGACTACATCTAGAGACTGCTGGCTACAGACTGCCATCTAGAGACCACTGTCTACAGACTGCCATCTAGAGACTACATCTAGAGACCACTGTCTACAGACTGCCATCTAGAGACTACATCTAGAGACTGCTGGCTACAGACTGCCATCTAGAGACTACATCTAGAGACTGCTGGCTACAGACTGCCATCTAGAGACTACATCTAGAGACTGCTGGCTACAGACTGCCATCTAGAGACCACTGTCTACAGACTACTGTCTACAGTCTGCCATCTAGAGACCGCTGTTTACAGACTGCTGCATGCAGACTACTGTCTACAGACTAATGTCTACAGACTGCTGTCTATAGGTTTCATCCAATATTTTCACAACCTGATGAATATCCAAACAAACTCAGTCAAAACCAAATACATATGATAATTGCATATGGAACTCCAGCATAGGACATTAGGCCTTTTGTATCATACGTATTAGCACAGTCCCCAGGTTACAGCAACATCAGCATAAACACTACTACTACCAGTAGACAGCTGACCTGTGTGTGTGTTTGTGTGTGTGTGTGGAAGGACCCTGAGTCTGATCCAGGCCATGGAGGAGAGCTACGATGTTGACCTGGTCTACATCACCGAGCGTATCATCTGCTTGTCGTTCCCCGGTGGGTCAGAGGAGCACAGCTACAGTGTGCGCCTGAGGGATGTCATCAGCATGCTTCACTCCAAACACCAGCAGCACTACCTGGTAAGGAGCCCTGTCCTCCACTCCACACGTGGGCGCTGTCGAGCAACTCCCTGGGGTGCCATTTTATGAGTATGTTCTGCTAGTGCAGATTTACAGTGTGTGGCACATGATGTGTGACTTTTCTGAGGTCATTTGGTATAAGTTCCCAGACACACCGTACTGTACTGACCTCACATCTCCCACGCCAGGAGCGTGTGGGTTCTGAGACTTGATCTGTGTTTTGCACAAGAGATTAAATGCAGTTGGTTAATTGTTCTGATTGTTCTTGTCTGTGTTGGCTTCCAGTTGCTGAACCTCAGTGAGAGGAGGCATGACATCACCAAACTGAACCCAAAAGTGAGTAAAGTAAAGTTTCTGTGTGTGTATAGGTGTGTGTGTTAGTGTAGGTGTGTGTGTGTGTGTGTGTGTACATATACACGTAGCTGCTCTATTCCTGAGGCTCAGTTCTGTGTATATGCACTATGTTTGTGTGTATTCTGCGTGTACCGTGTATTCTGCGTGTACCGTGTATTCTGTGTGTACCGTGTATTCTGCGTGTACCATGTACTCTGCGTGTGCTCTGCGTGTAGCGTGTGCTCTGCGTGTAGCGTGTACTCTGCGTCTAGCGTGTGCTCTGCGTCTAGCGTGCGTCTAGCGTGTACTCTGCGTGTAGCGTGTACTCTGCGTGTAGCGTGTACTCTGCGTCTAGCGTGTGCTCTGTGTCTAGCGTGTACTCTGCGTCTAGCGTGTGCTCTGTGTCTAGCGTGTGCTCTGCGTGTAGCGTGTGCTCTGCGTGTAGCGTGTGCTCTGCGTGTAGCGTGTACTCTGCGTCTAGCGTGTGCTCTGCGTCTAGCGTGTACTCTGCGTGTAGCGTGTGCTCTGCGTGTAGCGTGTACTCTGCGTCTAGCGTGTGCTCTGTGTCTAGCGTGTGCTCTGCGTGTAGCGTGTACTCTGCGTGTAGCGTGTACTCTGCGTGTAGCGTGTACTCTGCGTGTAGCGTGTGCTCTGTGTCTAGCGTGTGCTCTGCGTGTAGCGTGTGCTCTGCGTGTAGCGTGTACTCTGCGTGTAGCGTGTACTCTGCGTCTAGCGTGTGCTCTGTGTCTAGCGTGTACTCTGCGTGTAGCGTGTACTCTGCGTCTAGCGTGTGCTCTGTGTCTAGCGTGTACTCTGCGTGTAGCGTGTGCTCTGCGTCTAGCGTGTACTCTGTGGCGTGTAGCTAGCGTGTACTCTGCGTCTAGCGTGTGCTCTGTGTCTAGCGTGTACTCTGCGTGTAGCGTGTACTCTGCGTCTAGCGTGTGCTCTGTGTCTAGCGTGTGCTCTGCGTGTAGCGTGTACTCTGCGTGTAGCGTGTACTCTGCGTCTAGCGTGTGCTCTGTGTCTAGCGTGTGCTCTGCGTGTAGCGTGTACTCTGCGTCTAGCGTGTACTCTGCGTCTAGCGTGTGCTCTGTGTCTAGCGTGTACTCTGCGTGTAGCGTGTACTCTGCGTCTAGCGTGTGCTCTGTGTCTAGCGTGTACTCTGTGTACTCTGCGTCTAGCGTGTACTCTGCGTCTAGCGTGTGCTCTGTGTCTAGCGTGTGCTCTGCGTGTAGCGTGTGCTCTGCGTGTAGCGTGTACTCTGCGTGTGCTCCTGTGCACACCTGTGTTGACAGGTGCTGGACTTTGGCTGGCCAGATCACCACGCTCCTGCCCTGGACAAAATCTGCAGCATCTGTAAGGCCATGGACACGTGGCTCACTGCTGACCCCCATAACGTGGTGGTCTTACACAACAAGGTGACTCACCTTCCTGCACACACACTCCTCTACCATCACCAGCACACGCCACAGTGCAGCACAACGTCCAAATGCAACTATTCTCCTTCTTTTAAATGTCTGTAATGTGATTGGAAAACTAGCGGTAGTAAACGTTGAAAGTTGTGATGTTTTCAACAGTAGAGGGTGCTGTTGTTCTGGTAGGTGTTTTGTTGGTGGGGATGTCCTGCCCCTCCCCTGCTCAGCTGCTGTGTGTCTTATTTAGCCCTCATCCTGCCTTAGAGCACTAAACCCACAACCCTAAACACGGCACTCAACCCCTGGTTCTAAACACAAGACTAACCCCCTGGTTCTAAACACAAGACTAACCCCCTGGTTCTAAACACAAGACTAACCCCCTGGTACTAAACACAAGACTAACCCCCTGGTACTAAACACAAGACTAACCCCCTGGTTCTAAACACAAGACTAACCCCCCTGGTTCTAAACACAAGACTAACCCCCCTGGTTCTAAACACAAGACTAATCCCCTGGTACAAAACACAAGACTAACCCCTGGTACTAAACACAAGACTAACCCCTGGTTCTAAACACAAGACTACCCCCTGGTTCTAAACACAAGACTAACCCCTGGTACTAAACACAAGACTAACCCCCTGGTTCTAAACACAAGACTAACCCCCTGGTACTAAACACAAGACTAACCCCCTGGTTCTAAACACAAGACTAACCCCCTGGTTCTAAACACAAGACTAACCCCCTGGTACTAAACACAAGACTAACCCCCTGGTACTAAACACAAGACTAACCCCCTGGTTCTAAACACAAGACTAACCCCCTGGTACTAAACACAAGACTAACCCCCTGGTACTAAACATAAGACTAACCCCCTGGTTCTAAACACAAGACTAACCCCCTGGTACTAAACACAAGACTAACCCCCTGGTTCTAAACACAAGACTAACCCCCTGGTACTAAACACAAGACTAACCCCCTGGTTCTAAACACAAGACTAACCCCCTGGTACTAACTGCAGCAGTAATCCCCTCCTTGTGTCCTGTGTATGACCTTATGACCTCAGCGCACCAAGGTCAGTGGTGACATGGCAGCCGCAGCTGTGACCCCATACAGCAGGCCTGCTACCGCGACCCCGAACAGCGTCTGGCTGTAAAAGTGGAACCAGAACCGTCTGCGGCATATAAAGAAGCCTTTTACGACCACTCAGTGCTGGAGCAGGAAAAACACTAGGTCGTTATGGCAACTAGAGCCACCCCCCCCTCCTGTGGAGACTTAAGCTGTTTGGGTTCAAAAACAAAAAAAAGAGTGTAAAATGAAGACGGGGAGGGTTACGGGGTCACAGTCCTCCGGCTGAGGGGTCACGTATGCGTACTGGTGTGTTCTGTGTCCAGCACACGCCTGGTCCCTCAGTGAGGGTGTCCTGACAGTGGTCTGTGTTCATGTTCATCTCTCGGTGTGTGTCCTGCCCTCTCAGCAGCTTAGCCTCTACCCATAATGCTGTTCTTCATGATTTGTTCTATAATTACTTCTCAGTAGTTTCATTTCTTACATTCTGATCTTTTTCCCAAGTGCATTTTTGTTTCTTTTCCAGGGAAACCGCGGGAGAACCGGGGTGGTTGTAGCAGCCTACATGCACTATAGCAGCATCTCAGCCAGGTAGGAGCGGGGCAGGCGTGGGCGGGTGGTGCAGGTCTGAGGTGCAGCTCAGGGAGGATGCTGAGGACAAACTGCTGTCCCTGCCTGAGCGTGTTGCTGTGTGCTGTGGGTTGCAGTGTGGACCAGGCCCTGGACAGGTTCGCCATGAAGCGCTTTTACGAGGACAAAGCCATGCCAGTAGGCCAGCCGTCTCAGAGACGGTGAGTAGCACACCTCCACCCTGAACCTCCACCATGAACCTCCACTCTGAACCTCCACCATGAACCTCCACTCTGAACCTCCACCCTGAACCTCCACCATGAACCTCCACTCTGAACCTCCACCATGAACCTCCACCCTGAACCTCCACCATGAACCTCCACCCCGAACCTCCAGTCTTACTTTTTGCTGTGAACCTTAATCCTGAGAGTCACCACCCTCCAGCGTGAGGTGAAGTGCACTGTTTATGTGACTACACCACATGACCACCCTTACCGCTGCCCCTCCGCAGCACACACAGAGCTGGAGGTGTCCCTCCATCCTGAACCTCCACCTTGGAGTAACCTCCACCCTCCTCACAGAGAGTGGTCACCTCGCTGCTCTTTCTTAAATGGTATGAAGGAAAAAGCTCCAGTTCTTTGTCTTCTTCTGAAAACATTCAAGTGTTTGTGACTTCCAGCACCTTCTGGATATCCCATAACTCACAGCAGAACTACAGCAGAACTACAGCAGAACTACAGCAGAGCTACAGCAGAACTACAGCAGAGCTACAGCAGAGCTACAGCAGATCTACAGCAGAACTACAGCAGAACTACAGTAGAACTACAGCAGAGCTACAGCAGAACTACAGCAGAATTACAGCAGAACTACAGCAGAACTACAGCAGAGCTACAGTGACCCTACAGCAGAGCTACAGTGACCCTACAGCAGAGCTACAGCAGAGCTACAGCAGAGCTACAGCAGAACTACAGCAGAACTACAGTGACCCTACAGCAGAACTACAGCAGAACTACAGCAGAGCTACAGCAGAGCTACAGCAGAACTACAGCAGAACTGCAGCAGAACTACAGCAGAACTACAGCAGAACTACAGCAGAGCTACAGCAGAGCTACAGCCGAGCTACAGTGACCCTACAGCAGAGCTACAGTGACCCTACAGCAGAGCTACAGTGACCCTACAGCAGAGCTACAGCAGAACTACAGCAGAGCTATAGTGACCCTACAGCAGAGCTACAGTGACCCTACAGCAGAGCTACAGTGACCCTACAGCAGATCTATAGTGACCCTACAGCAGAGCTACAGTGACACTACAGCAGATCTATAGTGACCCTACAGCAGAGCTACAGTGACCCTACAGCAGATCTACAGTGACCCTACAGCAGAGCTATAGTGACCCTACAGCAGAGCTACAGTGACACTACAGCAGATCTATAGTGACCCTACAGCAGAGCTACAGTGACCCTACAGCAGAGCTACAGTGACCCTACAGCAGAGCTACAGTGACCCTACAGCAGAGCCTAGTGACCCTACAGCAGAGCTACAGTGACACTACAGCAGATCTATAGTGACCCTACAGCAGAGCTACAGTGACACTACAGCAGATCTATAGTGACCCTACAGCAGAGCTACAGTGACCCTACAGCAGAGCTACAGTGACCCTACAGCAGATCTACAGTGACACTACAGCAGATCTATAGTGACCCTACAGCAGAGCTACAGTGACACTACAGCAGATCTATAGTGACCCTACAGCAGAGCTACAGTGACCCTACAGCAGATCTACAGTGACCCTACAGCAGAGCTATAGTGACCCTACAGCAGAGCTACAGTGACCCTACAGCAGAGCTACAGTGACCCTACAGCAGAGCTACAGTGACCCTACAGCAGAGCTATAGTGACCCTACAGCAGAGCTACAGTGACACACACTACAGCAGATCTATAGTGACCCTACAGCAGAGCTACAGTGACACTACAGCAGATCTATAGTGACCCTACAGCAGATCTACAGTGACCCTACAGCAGAGCTATAGTGACCCTACAGCAGAGCTACAGTGACACTACAGCAGATCTATAGTGACCCTACAGCAGAGCTACAGTGACCCTACAGCAGAGCTACAGTGACCCTACAGCAGAGCTATAGTGACCCTACAGCAGAGCTACAGTGACACTACAGCAGATCTATAGTGACCCTACAGCAGAGCTACAGTGACACTACAGCAGATCTATAGTGACCCTACAGCAGAGCTACAGTGACCCTACAGCAGATCTACAGTGACACTACAGCAGATCTATAGTGACCCTACAGCAGAGCTACAGTGACCCTACAGCAGAGCTACAGTGACCCTACAGCAGATCTACAGTGACACTACAGCAGATCTATAGTGACCCTACAGCAGAGCTACAGTGACCCTACAGCAGAGCTACAGTGACCCTACAGCAGAGCTACAGTGACCCTACAGCAGAGCTACAGTGACCCTACAGCAGAGCTACAGTGACACTACAGCAGAGCTACAGTGACCTGCCTGTTGTCTGGTGGCCCCTCAGACCTCCCTGTACTGCCAGTCACCATGTCCTGCTGCAGTGGTAAATTTAACCTCAGCCAGGGACCAGCAGGCTGAGGTTATAAACAGAGGCATGTGTGACATTAACACTCCAACAGGAAGAGAGCTGCTTCATGCACATGGTAAACAGCATACGTGTCAGATACACCGCGTGTTACGCTGCCTTCAGAGTGAAACCCTCTCTGCTCATTACGGACATAATGTTTCTGAATGGACCCTAAAATCAAATTAAAAAACGTAAACATTTTGTGTGTTTGTGTGTGTGGGTGCTCACCATGTGTGTGTGTGTGTGTGTGTGTGTGTGTGTGGGTGCTCACCATGTGTGTGTGTGTGTGTTGGCAGGTATGTGCAGTACTTTGCTGGCCTTCTTTCTGGTACTATAAAGATCAACAACAAACCCCTGTTCCTTCACCATGTCATCATGCACGGGATCCCTAACTTCGAGTGTAAAGGAGGTGAGCAAAAGCTTCTTCTCCACCCCTGTGTAGCCTGGGCCACTCCACCCGTGTGCTACAACCACGCTGGGAACTCTCATAACAACAAAAGGTTTTTCTCCACACTGTTGTAGGCTGCAGACCATTTCTGAAGATTTATCAGGCAATGCAGCCGGTTTACACGTCGGGTATATAGTAAGTGTTTATATGGTGTCTAATATATTAATCTGGAATATAGTTCATAATACGCTTTTAAATATTCAGTGTATAAATGAGATGAAGTGAAGTGTGGGACATGAACATACCTTTATACTACAGTATCCATCTGTGTGTGTGTGTGTGCAGTTCTGTTTGAACTACCCTTAAGGAATAAATGTATTAATCTGTATCTGTGTGAGACATTTGCAGTCACAGTGCCCAGAACCCCCCCCACCCAATGAGTTGGACATTATAAAGGGACATTATAGAGGGACATTATAAAGGGACATTATAGAGGGACATTATAAAGGGACATTATAAAGGGACATTATAAAGGGACATTATAAAGGGACATTATAAAGGGACATTATAGAGGGACATTATAAAGGGACATTATAAAGGGACATTATAAAGGGACATTATAAAGGGACATTATAGAGGGACATTATAGAGGGACATTATAAAGGGACATTATAAAGGGACATTATAAAGGGACATTATAATCACCCCCTTGACAATCACTTCATCATCGTTATCTTTGATCTTCCACTTGCTTTTTATAAATTTTGCTGGAATTTCCCAAACCATCGAGCTTGGATTAATATAAAATGGGGAGTTTAAATTTTAATATTCAGGTTTCTTGTGTGAGTTCAGCAGATGATGGTCATTAGTCTCCCAGTGTCGTGGGGCTGCAGTGATCATCTGTATGGCACAAGTGGTGCTGTAAGAACTGCCTACTTGTAGATTCTTCATCTGCGTGTGTCCACAGTAACGTTCAGGGGGACAGCCACACGAGCATCTGCATCACCATTGAACCTGGTCTGCTTCTGAAGGGAGATATACTGGTAAACACACACACACACACACATTCAGGGGGACAGCCACACGAGCATCTGCATCACCATTGAACCTGGTCTGCTTCTGAAGGGAGATATACTGGTAAACACACACACACACACACGTTCAGGGGGACAGCCACACGAGCATCTGCATCACCATTGAACCTGGTCTGCTTCTGAAGGGAGATATACTGGTAAACACACACACACACACACACACACACACACACACGTTCAGACGCTGCGCACTGCAAGAACAGCTTTACAGTTGGAGTTCTGACTGGTAGATTCATCCTGTGTATAGAAAGTGAATGATGAGGCATTTGTGAGTAACGTCCTCTTTTCTGTATGAATTCTCTCTATCTTACAGTTAAAGTGTTACCACAAACGCTACCGGAACCCGAGCAGAGACGTGATCTTTCGGGTTCAGTTCCACACGTGTGCAGTGCATGATTTGGGGCTGGTGTTCACCAAGAACGACCTGGATGAGACTTTCAGAGGTCGCTCTGTCCTTAGGTTCACACAAAAGTGACAAAGTCTCCAGTCCAGAATTCAACAGTTACTGACCACTAATGAAAATGTGTTTTTACAGATGACAGGTACCCTGAGGACGGTAAAGTGGAATTTATCTTTTCATTTGGGCCAGAGAAGATCCGAGGTATGGCTCACGGTGCTGACTTCAGCTTCTGATCTTGTAGGCATGATGAGGAGAACTACAATACCCATAACCATTTGTGTGACTCTCAGGGATGGATCACCTGGAGAATGGCCCCAGTGTTTCTGTGGACTACAACACCCAGGATCCTCTCATCCGCTGGGACTCCTATGAAAACTTCAACAGGCGATGTGAGGACATAACGGATGGTGAGGCGCCTTATTTGTTATGTGAAAGAGTGAAGGGAGCAGTGGAGGTGTGTGTGAGGTGTGTGTGTTTGGAGGTGTGTGACGTGTGAGGTGTGTTGAGGTGTGTAGAAATGTGTGAATTGTGTGAAATAACATATACATATACATATTATACATGATTTAACTATTAATGCAGCAGAAGAATGTAGGTGAAAGAGATGATCCGCAGACCACAAATTTTGAATATGAATAGTTTGATCAATATGAATATTAAACATATAATAGTGGTGTAGTGGACACTTGGCATTTTCTTTATGTTTTAGTATTTCGTGGTAAGTGATGTTGCTTTGCCAGTCCTTGTAAGAGGTGGGTGTGCAGGAGAGAACCTGGCTGGCGTGGTCCCCTTCAGCTCACCAGAGCCTGGAGATTGGCAGCTCTCCTGGACTCGTGGTCAGCAGAGACGGGCAGATGCAGCACAGGCAGAAGCACTAATGACACTATTAGGTTTAGGTGTCGTCATTCAGATGGCCCTCAGTTTCATCACTCTGTTTATTTCAGCAGTTCAGCCTGCGTGATATGAATTCCTTACTGGTCTTAACACTGTTGAATCCTGATGCAGAGGTTTTCATATAGTTCCACATATATTCAGGATATTTAGTCACAAGCTTCCTGACTGTTTGTGTTTTAATTAAACATGGAGTTTTAATTAAATGTGGTATTTAAAAATCACATTTCTAATTCCAAACACACAGAGGGATTTTAATAACATTTAAATCTCAAACAACAAAAATATTTTTCTTGCTATTCTGTGCCAAACGGAGAGCAAGAAAGAGAATATGAGAAGATGGTAGTATGAGAATATGTGAACATGAGATTATGTGAACATGGGAATATGAAAATAAGAGATTGATGGTTGAGTGCCATGTATTGCTGTCTCTGGAGTTGTGGGACCACCTCATTGTACTATGGTTTCTGGGCAGCAGAAGTCCTTCATATGTGTGTGTGTGTGTGTATATACATATATACACACTCACACACACAGCTGGTAGTATTCGCCACAGCAACACTGATACTTGATATGCTTGGCTACAAGATGAAGAGCTTCATGGAGCTGTACCATCCTTGTAGAAGGAGGTTAAAGACTATGAGGGGGAAACCAGAGTTGGTCTAGGATTCATCACCCTGGAACGTGTGGGGCTGCATACCATGAACAGGACTCTGAGAGCCTTCATAAAGAACATGGTGCTGTGCTGGGTTAGGGTTAGGTTAGTTAACCCTAACCCTAACCCTAACCCTAAGCCTAACCCATACCATGAACAGGACTCTGAGAGCCTTCATAAAGAACATGGTGCTGTGCTGGGTTAGGGTTAGGGTTAGGTTAGTTACCCCTAACCTAACCCTAACCCTAACCCATACCATGAACAGGACTCTGAGAGCCTTCATAAAGAACATGGTGCTGTGCTGGGTTAGGGTTAGGGGTTAGGGTTAGGTTAGTTAACCCTAACCCTAACCCTAACCCTAACCCATACCATGAACAGGACTCTGAGAGCCTTCATAAAGAACATGGTGCTGTGCTGGGTTAGGGTTAGGGTTAGGGTTAGGTTAGTTAACCCTAACCCTAACCCTAACCCTATACCATGAACAGGACTCTGAGAGCCTTCATAAAGAACATGGTGCTGTGCTGGGTTAGGGTTAGGGTTAGGGTTAGGGTTAGGTTAGTTAACCCTAACCCTAACCCTAACCCATACCATGAACAGGACTCTGAGAGCCTTCATAAAGAACATGGTGCTGTGCTGGGTTAGGGTTAGGGTTAGGGTTAGGGTTAGGTTAGTTAACCCTAACCCTAACCCTAACCCATACCATGAACAGGACTCTGAGAGCCTTCATAAAGAACATGGTGCTGTGCTGGGTTAGGGTTAGGGTTAGGGTTAGGGTTAGGTTAGTTAACCCTAACCCTAACCCTAACCCATACCATGAACAGGACTCTGAGAGCCTTCATAAAGAACATGGTGCTGTGCTGGGTTAGGGTTAGGGTTAGGGTTAGGGTTAGGTTAGTTAACCCTAACCCTAACCCTAACCCTAACCCATACCATGAACAGGACTCTGAGAGCCTTCATAAAGAACATGGTGCTGTGCTGGGTTAGGGTTAGGGTTAGGTTAGTTAACCCTAACCCTAACCCTAACCCTAACCCATACCATGAACAGGACTCTGAGAGCCTTCATAAAGAACATGGTGCTGTGCTGTGGAACATGACCCCAGAGGTCAACTTTTAAACCAATAGCACGAGTCACTATCCAATGCGGGAGTAACCAGGGTGGTGCCTTATCCCGGCTGTTGTTCAGCATAGCTGTGAAACCCTCTGTGAAATCATCACCAAGAGTGGCTCCAGATGTCCGCTGTGGAATGGAGCAGCCATCAGGCTTCTCCTCTATACATCAAGCGGTATTCCAAAAGCGAAGGAGACATCGACTTACTGATTCACACCACCAGGATAAAGTGCAACGATCCGAGGAGAAGAGGAATGAGGAGAAACACGAACCATCATGGAAAGATGGAGTGATGGATGTAGTGATAGATGTAGCAATCCCATGTGATAGCAACATCAGGAACAAGGTGGAGAAGGTGGAGAAGGTGGAGAAAAACCAAGAGCTGAGAGAAGAGCTGGAGAAGATGTGGAAGGTGAAGAGAAGTGGTTCCCGTGGTAATCTGAGCACTTCGGGCTGTGACCCCCAAACTGGAAAAATGGCTTGAAAAGATCCCAGGAACCACATCTGAGGTCTTCATCCAGTAGAACATAGTCCTGGAAACAACATCTGAGATCTCCGCCCAGAAGAGCGCAGTCATGGCAACAGTTAAGATACTGCGCAGGACCCTCAGGTGCCCAGACCTCTGCTGGAGGACTGCTTAAAGGAAACACATATATATACACATCTCCCGCTATAAGAGCAGTATGTTTAACATCTCTGTCTTTGTGAAGGTGATGGTAGGGAAATGTTGAGCCAGGATCGGCGGGCGGATGAGGTCATTCAGACCCAGCTTCTCTGTTCATGCCTGTTTCCAATTCAAGCTTTAAATAGTGCCTGCAGAAATAGAGCCGTCTCTGGCCTCAGTGCAGAGGGTGAAAACTGATACCCCTCTATCCGATGCCCTCTGGTGGGGAGGGGCGGGGAGGAAGACTGGGGAACCCTACCCCTCTTTCACACTGGCTCAGCTGAGGAACACACTGAGGCTGTAAGAACACGCGACACGGTGACACCCCACACGGCAGCCTGTTCTCACGCACACAGCACTGACTCCAAACTGACTCCATACTGACTACTGGTTCAGACCTTTCAAAGTTTCAGGCTTCCCCAGACTGACACCAATTTGTAAATCAAATGCAGACGTTGTAGTGGCCTGTTACACATAAGCATTCACATCCTTTATGATATTTGCATTTACTTCTGGTGTATTGTACGTCCCCTGTTCTCTGACGACATTGTAACCCCATTAGCAACCAGCGCCAAATTTAGGCCTGATGTGAGACTAAGATGGCTGTGCATCACAGGTGAACATGCCCATATCTTCCCATATGGTTCCATGTCTTCTGTTTGTTTATAAGCCCCAAAGATGTCTGGTGAGATCAGATCAGAGGAATGGATGAGACTTGGGTCTATTTTAAGGGACTTTATATACATACACATACACAGACACAGATCCCGGAGTCGCCCTAATTATGGTCAGACTTCTAACTCCTCTGAAGTCTCTGTGCAGGGATGGTGAGGATGAGTATGTGTGTGGCCATCACTGCCACTGTCCTTCTCCAGAGCACCACATCCTAACCACGCCCACTAGCCACTCTAACCACGCCCGCTAACCATCCTAACCACGCCCACTAACCATCCTAACCACGCCCGCTAGCCATCATAACCATCCACATCCTAGCCACGCCCACTTAGGGATAGTAATGTCAGTGGTCCTGGGGAGCGACACCAGTGAGCCTCTCAGCAGGGCAGGTGTTGGGGCAGGACACCTCCAGTCTCCTCCAGGCGCCCAGCACACGGGGGGATGTCGCTGTGCCTCTTACTGTATGTCAGCAGCCCATGACCGCTGGAGATATTCTGCCCTTTCTGAGCACACGTGCTGAGATGTGTATGCGTTTATCTGTGTTCAGTACTGGTGTACTGCTACTTTGAGGTGGACACTGTGTATCCCGTGTGTGTGTGTGTGTGTGTGTGTGTGTGTGTGTGTGTGAGAAGCAGCAGGGTGCTCTGGGACAGTGTGCAGTATAGACCCCAGGTCTTGTTTACAGCCACTGATCCCATATTTGGCTGCTACACAGGCCTCAACATTTTTAGAATGACTTAGAGGGTCAGTGTGGTGGGGGGAGGGAGGGAGGGAGGGAGAGAGAGGGGAGGGAGAGAGGGAGAGAGGGAGGGACTGTGACAGAAATCCTGAGAAAGGACAGTGAGTGAAGTGAGTGGATTCATGGACGCCACATAATCAACTTGTAGAGGAGAAACAAAAACTGCACTCTGCCTCAGAAGCTGGTGAGTGTGTGTGTGTGTGTATCAGGAGCTAGTGAACACTGTGAGTGTGTGTGTGTATCAGGAGCTAGTGAACACTGAGTGTGTGTGTATCAGGAGCTAGTGAACACTGTGAGTGTGTGTGTGTATCAGGAGCTAGTGAACACTGTGAGTGTGTGTGTGTATCAGGAGCTAGTGAACACTGTGAGTGTGTGTGTGTATCAGGAGCTAGTGAACACTGTGTGGTGGGTGTGTGTGTTTGGAGGCATAATTAAGCAGCACCGCTGGTATTAGCTGAATACTTTATGGCGATTGTGTTGGTTATTGTGTTGTATGATTATTTTAAGTGATACTTGGTTGTACTGTGTGTTTGTGTGATAGTTTGTACTGTCTTCACTGCTACTGTGTGTATCTGTCTGATTCCCTTGGTCTGCAATAGCGCTTTTAGTTTTTCTAGCAATGACATACATTTGCTTATATGATTTTGGTTTGGTTTTCCATATTCTAAAAATAAAAAAAATAATTAATTTAACTTTTCCTTTTCAGTACATATTACTTCAAGTCTAGTACTTTACTTCAAGCGTCAGTGTCTCAACAGAAGGCACCGATGTGCTGGTACCGTCTTAAACTGCTTTTGCACTTTTCTATCTGTGTGTGGTCTGTGTGTGGTCTGTGTGTGGCATTGGGGAGCAGTTTGTAGGGGATGCTGAACAGTACAGCACAGAACTCCACGCTGCTTATGTTTCTAAGTCACTTAAATGCTGCTGTGAAAATGGGGATGATTTGATCAGATGTGTCAGTGATCAGATTTATGAGTAATCAGATGTGTGAGTGATGTATGTATGGGTGATCAGATGTGTGAGTGATGGACGTATGGGTGATCAGATGTGTGAGTGATGGACGTATGGGTGATCAGATGTGTGAGTGATGGACGTATGAGATTAATTAATAACATTAATACATTAATACATTATTATTTGAAGTTAAGTTAAAGTTTGGTTTGTTTGTTTGGTTTGGTGTAGTGTGGTAAATGGAATATGTGATGACATGATGTAGGAAAGATGTGTGTGTGTCTGTCTGTGTGTGTGTGTGTGTGTGTGTGTGTGTGTGTGTGTGTGTGTGTGTGTGTGTGCAGGGAGCAGCCCCAGCTACAGTGCTGTGTATATCCATGTTGAGCAGTAGGGGGCACTGTGCCCCTGACTTCCCTCCACTCCCTTCTTACATCATTCTAGACATTTGCCAAAATTCTTCTCTTTTTTTTACCTTTCTCTCTATAAAGATTACACCACATGGCATGCCTGTCTGTCTGCCTGTCTGTCTGCTTGTGTGTCTTACTCTCTACCTCATGTCTTCCTGTCTAACTTCTTGGCACTGCTTGTTGAGTTGTTCTTTCTCAGTTCTGTTCAGTTGTATCTGAGCCATTTCAGTCTGAACCTGTTCTGAACCTGTTTTGGACCTGAACCCTATTTTACCAGCCAAATCAGAACCAGAGTTTTCATGACCAAGTCATGTAACTGGGATGTTCCCAGTGTTAACTGGGGAAAAGGTCATTCTGGCATGGACTGGTTTTTCTTTAAGCGTTACTCAGTGTTCCTGTGCTGGGCTGATGATTCACTACTATTGCAGAGTGTTGCCCTGTACCCCTCTCACTCTGGGCCTACAGGCTACACAGGTGTGTTTGCTCTTCCTTTTCTTCCTCATAGACAGCGTCACACACACACACACACACTGCTGAGGAGAGCAGATATATTTAAGAATTTCAGAGCAAATAGTAACTAAGAAAAATGGTATCTAATGAATATTAATGAGGAATATTAATGACCTCTTGAATTTTATTGCTCAGACTACTGCTGCATTTCAGAAATGTATTATCATTTACTCATAAATATATAGTTGCAAGCATCGCATGTTGACAGTGATCCAGTCAAAGTAAGGCTGGCTGTCTCCAGGGTCTCAGGGTCCATAGGGTCTCCAGGGTCCATAGGGTCCATAGGGTCTCCAGGGTCCATAGGGTCCATAGGGTCTCCAGGGTCCATAGGGTCCATAGGGTGGTGCCGTGGGCAGACTCGGTCCAGACGAGTGACTCCTGAGTGGACGGCGCTTCCTGAGTTGTAGATCCGGTTCCTTCCTGGAATGACTGTGTGATCAGTCTCTCTTTCCCAACCAACACTCTGGAATCACTGGGCCATGACATCACTCTGGGACTCTGCCCCAGTGCCATAGCTGTTACTAGTTAGACTGAGTCACCCATGGCCAGCTAAAACCCCAGCACATATATTAAACTCATGCGTCCTTGGAAGATAGTGGTCTAAACCATGGACCCCTGAACGTTTGTTTACATTTACAGTTATGGTTTGTTTATATTTACACTAATATTTACACTGCTAATGTGTGTGCTTGTCACCCCTTTATGGAGTTGTGAGAATACCAGAGTAAAACTCATTTTGGTCGCATATGTAAGTGACATTGATGTGAATGTGATTCACAGCTGAGGCTTCTAGGACTTCATTTCATGTTCAGTCCTGGCTCCTCCTAAGCTCCGCCTCTCTGAGATCTGGGCCGTTTGATTGACAGCTCATGTGCGATGCCATCATGCCACCCTGTCACTGTTAAAGTGTCTCTTTAAATGCTCCAGACTGTCTGTCTGCTCTGGTGTCGTGTCTGCATGCGAGCTGCATGTCTGCCTAATGACACGCGTCCTGCAGGGTGTACAGTGTGAACTGGAGATGGACACAGCTACTGTATATGGTCATGGGGAGATACGACCCAGCTGAACCTGCGGATGGCCCTTCAGCAAGCAACACTCGAGTCTCATGAAAACCTAGAGAGATACCAGTGACCCTGTTATGCAGTATTCAGTTATTTCTGTATTAGAACTGCACAATATATCATTTGTTAGTCGATATCACAGTCCGGGCCTCTGCAGTACTGATATGACAGACGGAGTTATGGAGGTGAGCTCAACACCTGCGTTTCTGCTCCTGTGCTGTGAGACTCCCCACCCCCCACAGCCTGTGTGGCGATGAACCACATGTGCTCACAAGACCCAACAGGCATGATTCATAAACATTAAGAGGGCCCAGCTGTGGATTTAAGCACAGTTGTAACATCCAGCAGTATAACTGAAGTATAGAACTTTCCTGAATGTTATGCAGTCCTGTGAATTCTGCCATGTGCTCAGCTCAGTCCGATCCGGTCCGGTCCGGTCCGGCATTCTCCGACGTTCTCCAGTTAGCACTGTCATTGCAGCAGTCATTACTCAGAAACTTCACAAGTATGTATGATTTGTTAATGGCTGGCCATCAAAATGATTATTTATACCGTAACACTGGACGCGTGTCATGGCCATGAGTCACATGCAAATGGCCTTCAGCCTCCCGTACTCTGACAGGATGAGTGCAGAGGCCTGCCGCATGATTGGCAGGAGCTGTTTATTGACATGGTCTCCAGCCAGTGGAGAGCACCCGCTGGGAGTTGGGGCGGGATGTTGGTATTATGTGCCTATGGCGTAGGGTCATTAAGAGCTGCAGAGGGGCTTTTACGACTTGGTCTGATGCCTTCCAGACGTCCTAAAACTCAGGACTCAGATCTGCTCCCGGCGATATTCCACTCCTCACACACGTGTGCTCCTTTCAGCAACAGACGTGCTATTTAGGCCACTGTTTAGAAAAGAGCTACTGAACAGGAAAGCAGTCTGTAATCCTGCTGAACAGGGACTCTGTCTGTAATTCTGCTGAACAGGGACTCTGTCTGTAATCCTGTTGAACAGAGACTCTGTCTGTAATCCTGCTGAACAGGGACTCTGTCTGTAATCCTGCTGAACAGGGAATCTTACAGCCCTGGTCTCAAGGAGTTTGACGTTTTTTCACGATGATTCCATTATCGTGCTACTCTTGTATGTGTTGAGATTGGACTTCAGTTTGGATTATAAATACAGTAACTGGCATATTAATACAATTGCCTCTTGATATTAACTAAACTATAGGACACTACAGTGGCTGGAACACTGACTCTCTAAGGACCTGTACAACTGTGATATATCAGGTAGCGTGTGAGTTCACCAGTAGAACACAGCACCTCTCAGTACTGATGACCGCCTTCTGCTGGGTTCAAATTAAACACACCCGTGTCTGTTTGGGGAGACGTGCTGTGTTTACTGGTGTCAGGCCATGACCACCTTCATGTAAATTCTTGTGAACACACCAAACGGGCCCTGTTAAAACGGAGAACCTGTCAAAGGCCATATGTATCCTGGGTGTTTGTGTCAGAGATCGCTACGGTGCTCTCTGTAGGGAGTGTGTGACATTAAGAGCTTCTGTGATACAGCAGAGGTGAATACCTCCCTGAAGCTCCTCCTTACCAAGCACACGGGGCAGATGGCAGGACCCGTCTTCTCCAGGATGGAATGCGGTGGTGTTAGTGGGGAGGTCTTACGTTTGGACCTCCTGACCTGCACACGCCGTGAATACAGCTGAGGTTGGACTGCCGTACACACCACTAAACGCACATCCTGCTGAGGCCCACGTGCTGGAGAATGTTCTAGCAACACCAACCTGGGCTCTTCTCCTGGGAAATACGCTGTGTATGAGCTAAACTGGCACATATCTGGTGTAAGATACGAGCATTAGTCAAATAATGTGAATGCAGAGAGAAACGTCTGTTTTGTCTATTACAATAATCACTGTCGCTGCTATAACGTTCATTTTCTTTCACTGTGAAGGCCTTACTGTAGCGTATAGAAGAGCTCTGTGTCTATTTAGTCCCCAGTGCAGCATCATGCAGCAATCTGTAGGTGCAGTGCATGCAACCCATATCCTCACACTCCATAATGTGGCACTGTCACAGTACTACAGTAACATGTAAGAAGATCTGGGAACAGGTCGATCATTCAGACCATGCAGACAACATTTAGTGTGCGCTGAGTACGCTGACTGAGGCATGAGTCCATGTCCGTGTGGTTTGTGTTTGGTATGAATGCTGATCAGACTTTTCTCTTTCAGAAGTTGCTCACACGCAGGGCCCAGTGGATGGCAGTCTGTACGCACAGGTGCGGAAGAAAGACTCGCTCGACGAAGCTGTGAACGGCCTTCCGGCCAACGAGCTCGCTGCTCCCCGAGTCGAACACTCTAGCCCAGCTGCTAGCCACGCCCTTCCTCTGCCCGTAGCCAATCACCCGCTCCCAGCCGCTGACCACGCCCTATCAGTGAGCAGCGACTCGGGCAACTCCACCGCCTCTGTGAAGACCGACCGCACGGATGACGCCCAGCAGTCTCTGTCCTTGTCCGGCCCCGTGAGCAATCAGGCGGCCGACGCCTCCAGCAGCCCGCAGGAGAAGCGTGAGTTCGAGCAGCTGCTGAGTGGCTTGGAGGGGCAGACGCTGCTCAGCCGCCAGGGTTTCCTCCCGGCTGCCAACACCAGCCCCGGGGCAGGAGTGCGCCACCTTGTCCCTGCCCAGGTCCATGTGAACGGACGAACCGGCACCGAGAGGGAGACGGACATCCTCGACGACGAGTTGCCTGACAGCCAGGTGGGGGACAACAGTGCCGACAGCCTCGGGACGCTCTCGTCTTTCGAGGGGCGCGACACACCGGCCGACGGTCAGCCCCAGCCCGACTCCACTGTAGTTGACGTCGACGGACAGCAGGGGGAGCTCTTGGACAGGAGGCCGGCGGCGAACAGCAAGACGATGCCTGTGCACCAGGTGCGAGCCTCTTCTTCGGCACAGGAGTGCCTGGTGGATTACAGCGGCCAGAACGGCGGGATGTATCGCTCCCAGTCGTACGGGGCGCCCCTGCTGGACGGAGGTCCTCGCTACATGCCCCAGGCCCCGAGGCGCAGCACCAGCAGCAGAGAGGCTGTGCAGCGCGGCCTGACCGCCTGGCACCAGTACGGCCTCATGGACGACCCCTTCTTCGGCCCCAACGCCGGCCTGCCCGGCTTCCCCACCCACGCCAGCACCTCACAGCAGGACGTGGAGCAGTCCATAGAGGTGCTAAGCATGCTCATGCAGGACCTGGAGCCCCATACGCCAGTCCCCAAGTCCCAGAGCGCACCGCCCGGGGAGGCCAGCGCCGTCTTCCAGCCCTTCTCCCAGACCCTGGCCAGGCCGTCTTACCAGGCCGACCAGGTCCTCCACTGCCAGACCGGTGGGCAGCCTCCATCCGCCTCTGCTAGCTTTGGCCAGTCCTCTCACAGGTCCTCTCCCGCCTACCCCATGACCCCACCGGCCGACATCCACCTGAGGCAGTACCAGTCCCAGTCTCCTTCTCCGACCTACCAGCAAGACCCCTACAGCATGAGGTCGGGGTCGGTCACCTCGCCATCCCCAACCATGCCGCTCCCCTCCCCCATCAAGCCCCAGAGCGTGTACGCGGGACCTGGGGTGGCATCCTGCTCTCCAGACCTGCAAGCTTCTTCACCATACCTGCCCACGCAGTGGAGCTGTAGCGCTTCTCCTTCTCCTCTGCCCCCTGTCAGTTCTGCTAAGGAACCCGGGCCTGATTCTGAGGAGCAAAGCCTTCATCTTGAAGGACTGGTGGCCCACCGTGTAGCAGGTAAGGAACAGTCAGCTTTCATCAATAAAAGAAATATTATCAAAGAAGACAAAAGCCAGACTGGGAAACTGTGAATCACTGGAAGTGTAGTTTACATCGTCTCCTATTTGATGTGCTATTGATTCAAAAGCAGACCAGATAAATGAGCTAGATACATGATGCCTCTGAAACCAGAGACTACAGGGGCTCAGCTCACCGTCTAATCTGGCCGTTGTTGACAACCTGAAGATGCCTTTATGTTTCCCGATGCCACAGAGATCGTCTTTCAATAGACGCTGGAAAAGGCATCTGTTGCCAGCCCCATGAGAAGCATTCATCATCCCGTGGTTGCTCTGCTGTTAGGATTCAAATGATTCACCACTTAAATTTAGACTCTTCTTAATCTGGTCTCAGGCGCGTTGTTCGTCTCTGAAAAACCTGCTTCAGGGCTCATGAGCGTCACCTCTGCATAATTCCAGCATGAAACAATCATTCTAATATTAACCACAGACACACGTGGATGATTCACTAAGCCAGAGAGTCATAGGGGTGTCATCATGTCTTACTATGGAATGGCAAAGAGAAAGTATTCTTGGTGAACCGGGACTATACTCACAAATGAGACAGACTGTGTCCCGTGTGTGGCAGAGGCACGAGCTGTAAGGATACACTGCGCTGTGCTGAACTCCGCCTACCTCCGCATTCTCTGCATTGAGAAACGCATGCCATGCGGTCTTAGTGTAGAGGTCTCTAAGGCGACACCATGTGGCTAAACGTGGAACTGCCGGTCAAGGTTTTCTGCTTATTCCGAGTGCACCACGTACAGGTGTCTTATGGTTTAATAATGTAGTTTAAATAAATAATTTAAATTTGTACAGATATCCTGCATTCATATGTAAATTATGTATAATAATGAAAAGAAGCAGCTGTTCGATCCCCAATTCATGGTTTTGTTTGTCTCCGCCCCTTTCTCTGTCCGTCCTCCATGATTCATGGATCGCCCGTCATGCTTCTGTACTTCACCTGCATCTTCTCTGTCTTCCTCTTCCTCATCATCTCCGCCCACCCCATCATGCCCCAGAATACAACGCTCGCATCCGGGGCATCTCCGAGAGCATGTCCAACCACCCTGAACGCCATCGCTCCTATTCCTTCTCCGGTTTGTCCTCTGTCCCCAGCATCCCCCTCTCCTCCTCCTCCTCCTCCTCCTCCTCCTTCCTGCCACGTGGTGCTGTCGCTCTCTCTCTCTCTCCCTCACGTTTCCTCTCCTTCTTGTTTTCTGCTCTCACCTTCTTTCTCTGATTCTCTTTTTGGTTGTTTTCATTTCGTTATGATTCTTCTGCATCTTGGTGATCATTAAACAGCTGGATGAAAACGTAACAAACTCACCGCAACGAACTATTACTAACGCCAATAATGCCACCTACACCTCAGGCCCTTAGGCGACAGTGTAGCTTAGACATAAACATGAAACAAATGTGATTCGGAAATAGCAACGTGCAACTGCTCACCTGTCTGCTCACCTGCCTTTGATACTGTAGATATTATTGCAACACTCAGCTGTAACCCCCAACTGCTGTACTCAGCTGTAACACTTAAGGAAATCAGTGTGCTGCTTTTGTCAGACTTTATCTTTGGAACGTGTCCAAACAGATTGATTTTGTAGTCCTGCTCCTCCAGAGTGCATCATTATAGCGAGCGCTCGCCGTCTGCACAAAAACACCTGGCAAAACAACGCAAGCAAATCAATTAAGCAAATGAATGAATCAATTAATCAAATGAAGTAAAGCTGCCCAGACCCCTGTGCTGGTGCCAACACACCCCAGAGAGCTGCATTACGCCGCCGCTGCTCAAACCCTCTAACCGTCCTGCACAGCTTGAGTATTTGTATCAGACGGTGCCAGAGAGGAACCTGAGCGATTCTGATGAATTCTAGCAGCGCTACGGTTCCTGCATGGCCTGTATGTTCGCTCGCCGGCTGTGATATCCAGCCCTTCTCCTCCGTGTGCCAGGATCGCGTTCGCATACCGTAACGGCCGACAACGCCACCACTGGGACACGCCGTCGCACTACCAGCGAGGGCCACTACCAGCAGGGTCCGGAGGAGCCAGGCCAGCCGCGCGCGCTGCGCTCCCCTGGACACGCCTTCTCTCCGGGGTGCTCGCCTACGCTGAGCCCTGGAGGGCGGGACGCGGACATGCCGAGACAGGTGCACCTGTGTTCCTGACTCTGTTAGCAACAGTACTAGATATCAAATAGTGTGTATGTAAGTATACAAGTGTGAGTTTTGTGGGGACAGAAAGAAAGCATGATTGTGTGTGTGTGTGTGTGTGTGTGTGTGTGAATTCCTGCTTGTTTGTCAGTCACATGAATCTTTGTTTTCCTTCTTCAGGGACACGTTGACACCTACAGAGAGGCCTTTGAGGAGGCGGAGAGGCTGTCCATCGGCCCCACCCACATCAGCCCCACCCACATCAGCCCCACCCTTAGCTGTGGTGGAGACACACATCCTCTGACCCCTGCCTTCCCTGTCTCACCTACCACTTCCCCTCAGACCCCTTACTTTAACCTGTGTAAGTTCAGCCTCCCAGCAGGTAGAGGGTGCTGCTCAGACATCACATCACTGTTGCTAAAGTCAGTAACATTTTGAAAATGGATTACTGTGACCAAATGTTATACTATCAGTTCAGTGTTTTTAATTGAGGTTATTAACATTTCATTTCATGTTTTATAGCCTAAATTAGCATCTTAAATTAGATGAGCTAAACTACCCCTGCTGAATCCAAGTCCACCAACACACACTAGACTCCCCAGGATCCATTAGTAGATCAGCTTGTGTTTAAACAGTGAGCACATTTGAAACAATTTCCGCTCATTCTCTGCTCTTCCTACTGCCCAGGTCGGTCGCCGCCAGCTATGGCTAAACCCCCCCAGAACCAGAAGTCCCCCCACCCGACAGAAACTCTGTTTCAACACAGCTATTCGGGTCAGTACACTGTAAAACGGACCTGCTGTTGCAGTCTGATACTTATCCAGGAATTCGCCAGCTTATATCCTCAGTGCTCACCCTGCGTATTTGTGTCAGTGCGTAGCATTCGGGATTTCCCACAATCCTCCGCTTTCTCCATCTTCATGTAGAGCGTCTTGCTTCCTGTGTACTCTGTTCTGTCCTGTTAATGTGCCGTGCGACGCCGTTCCTCCAAGTTCTGTCTTCCCTGTGCTCCCTCTCTCCCCTTTACGCTTTCGCTGCTGTCAGACTCCGATTCTAGTGATGATTTGGAAGGTAAGAGGTGTTTTAAATGAGGCCCAGTCCTGCCTACACCCAGTTACTGTGTGACCCAACTCACACGAGCTCCTCACACATGCTGCTTCGACCCTTCAGGGGCTTTGCATGCTTACAGCTCTGATGCAGCACAGCACGGTTCTGAAGAGCAGCTTTGGCAGGACTGGACTCCTGCCCTTTGGGCCGGCTGAGATCCGGCTTGCTCTGGTTCTGTGTGTGCCAACCCGCCCTGCACGCTTACACAACAACACTGACCTGTTTCTCATGCTTTGTGGTGGTCCTTGTTTATGCTTTAATTGCATTATATAATTTTTTGTTGTTGTTCAACAATCAAACCTCAACACAATCTGGGATATATTAAAAAATTGTTACATGTCTTGTAACCTTCAGACTGCGGGTGTGTCTGTGTTGTTCTTGTGAACAGAGTCACATGGTCATTTGGGCTCTGTGGATGGAGGAGGGGTGGTGTCCCCTACACAGCAGTCCTACCCACCCTTCATCCCGCAGAGATCAGTTCCCGATACACACAGCTTCAATCCTCTTCACCCCGCCAACAGTGCCATCTACAGCCCTGATGGGTAAGTGCAGTGAACCTGGATTCTCCTGCTCTGAAGGCCACAGGTCTCTCAGTTAATGATGTGCTGTTAAGCACACACACACACACATACACACACTCGCCTTCATCCTCTCTCCGTCTCTCTCCCTCTCCCTCTCTCTTTCCCTCTCTCTCTCCCTCTCTCTCTCCTCTCTCTCCCTCTCCCCCCCCCTCTCTCTCTCCCTCTCCTCTCTCTCTCTCTCTCTCTCTCTCTCTCTCTCTCTCTCTCTCTCTCCCTCTCTCTCTCAGTATGATGAGGATGAATAACCCCGGGCACTCCATGCTTGGTGAGTCTACCTGCCCCTCGTTCCCGACCCAACCCGTTCGTGCCCCTCTCTTCCCCGACCCCCTGGGGTACCTCGACCCCGAGGAGGCCACCGTCAGCGTCATGGGCGTGCACCGTGTACCCGGCAGCCCCAACACCCTTCACCGCACCGTGGCGACCAACACGCCCCCAAGCCCCGCCCTCCAGCGCAGACTGGCCAGTCAGAGCAGCCCTGGCGTGGGCCGCCGCATGACGCCCACCAATGGCGGCAGTGAGCCCAGCACTCCCAGCAGCCCTCTGCTGGGCCGCGGCGGCAGGTTCATCCCTCCCAGTCCTGTGCTGAACCGCCAGGTCTCCCCAGCTCCGCCCACGCCGCCAAACGCCAGCCCGGACCACGAGCCCGCGGGCCAGGCCAGGGCCGGGGGACGAGACACGCCCGACGACAGGCAAGGGGCGTGGTCCAGGCAGAGCACGAGCTCCACGGGTCCGCGTGCCCCTCCCACTCCGCCCCTCCCCCTGGACCAGCGGCAGGAGTGCGGTGAGAGGAGGGAGACGCCGCACAGCCGTCCGGCCAGCAACACTCCCACGCCTCCGCCCAGCGCCGGGGTCACCACACTCAGCCCTGCCCCACAGGACTCCTCCTTCGTCTCCATCTATGGTAAAGGCAGCTGTCCATGATCATCATCATCAGTATGACATGTCTCTCTGGTGAGTCTCCTGATTACTGTGGTCTCCTTTGCAGCCGATGGGCCTCCAGATATCAAACTCAATGTCAAGTTTGTTCAAGATACATCCAAGTTCTGGTACAAGCCGGACATCTCGAGGGAGGAAGGTGAGTCCTGGTGAGGGGGTGTGAAGGGAGACGAAGCCAGTGTGAGAGCCTGAGCAAACGCTCTTCCTGTCTCCCCTCACCTGTCTCCCCTCACCTGTCTCCCCTCACCTGTCTCCCCTCTCCCCTCACCTGTCTCCCCTCACCTGTCTCCCCTCACCTGTCTCCCCTCTCCCCTCACCTGTCTCCCCTCTGTCTCCCCTCACCTGTCTCCCCTCACCTGTCTCCCCTCACCTGTCTCCCCTCTCTCCTCACCTGTCTCCCCTCACCTGTCTCCCCTCTTAGCCATCAGCCTGCTGAAGGACCGTGAGCCAGGAGCCTTTGTCATCCGTGACAGCCACTCGTTCCGAGGTGCATATGGCCTGGCCATGAAGGTGGCCTGTCCTCCACCTACTGTGCAGCAAAACAAGAGAGGTATTACACACACACACACTGCACACACACACACACACACACACAGACGCTGCATGTACACACACACACACACGCTGCACGCACACACACACACGTACACACACACACACACACACACACAGACGCTGCATGTACACACATACTCACACACACACACGCTGCACGCACACACACACACACACAGACGCTGCATGTACACACACACACACACACACTGCACACACACACACACACACACACTGCACACACACACACACACACACACACACACACACACACACACACACACACACACGGAGCTGTGCTGGGCGGGGTGGAACTGCGGAGACGCTCAGCTCCTCCTGTAGCCCCCCTGCACCTCCGCCCATCAGCGCTGGTCTGGACATCAAGACATCCTCATTATTCCTTCATGCTCATACGTTTCCTGCTATTTAGTGCTTTCATTTTGATTAGGTTCCTGTTTCTGTGGTGCATCATCCATCAGCTTATTTGTGGACATTAACTGTGTCTTTTTGTGGGGCCTCTGTGTTGTGTGTGTGTGTGTGTGTGTCTACAGGGTGTCTGTCTGCCCTGGTGTATCAACACTCCATCACACCGCTGGCTTTGCCATGCAGGCTAATGATCCCCATCAGAGGTGAGAGAGACTCAGCTAGTCCGCGCTCTCCTCTCCTCTCTGGGAGCCACAGACGGGACTCCTGTCCCACGCAAACACCGATTCCTTTAGGCTTTGGGAAGGACGTGTCCTGTCTGCATGGTGGGATCTGTGCGCTGGCGTGTGTCAGTAGTCGTTAAGCTCATGTCTCGATTTGCTGTCATGAGCAGATCCAAAAGAAGAGGCTTTGGAGTTGGTCACACCAACAAGTTCTGCAATGGAGCTTCTGAAGCAAGGAGCAGGTAAGTCTACCCCCATCTCTCCCTCTCCCTCCCTCTCCCTCTCCCTCTTTCCCTCTCTCTCCCTCTCTCTCCCTCTTTCTCTCCCTCCCGCTCCATCCTCTCTCTTTCCCTCTCCTCTATTTTTCTTCTTACTCTTTTCTGTGAGAATGTCACTTTTGCATATCCCCTGCCTCCACTACAAGCTCCACTTGTTGCTATGTTTGTGTTTCATTATTGTCCTCATTATCCATCTCACTCCGACACCATTGCAGGGCCAACAAAGCTTCCTGAAGAGTCTCATGGTAATTATGGCCTTTGGTCTCCATTAGCCTCCTCGCTAATGCCAGCGCTTCGTTGGACTCTTCCTCACAGCTGTGCATGGCCATTTACTAATAACACTTAGTAGTCGCAGGGCACAGGGCCCCTCCTCTCACTGTGAAGTCCAGAAACCAGCAGAGATGTTTTCTTGTGTTACATTACCTAACTTATCACCACATTGTGGTGCTTTTTGCATTAGATTCTCTCTATTGAAAAAGCAAAAGCAAAAAAAAAAAAACTATTTCCCAGGCATGACAACACGCATGAGCATGACGACATGCATGAACTTGACAACATGCATGAACTTGACAACACGCATGAACAGAGGTTCTGCAGCCTCAGACACCAGGAACAGGAGAGTACAATACAGTGCTGATGCCTTCATGGCTATGAAACTGTAGCAAACATTTCTTTAAACATATCTCACATGTTCCTCAAACATACTTCACCTGTGTCATTACTGAAACTTACAGTACCTCACTTAAATGTGCAATTGCTGAAACATACCTCACTTAAGAGTGTCATTACTCAAACATGCCTTGTTAACTGTCATTACTCAGACTTACCTCACTTAAGTGTATCATTACTCAAACTTACCTCACTTAAGTGTGTCATTACTCAAACGTACCTCACTTAAGTGTCATTACTCAAATGTACCTCACTTGTCTGTTGCTCAAATGGACTGTACAGTATCTAAAATTAAACATATCTCATTTAAGCGTGATGTTACTCAAACATCCTTCATGTCATTACTCAACTGGACCTCACATACATTTGTGGTTACTCATTTCTCTTTCATATTGGTTATGCTTGGTCTGAAATCACCCTGTGTCATGTGCATATATTTCTTCCCCTTACTGTAAACTCCAATGCTCTTGCCCTGTTGTGTCTCTGGTCCTCTCTCCTGTCCAGCGTGCAGTGTTCTGTACATACACTCAGTGGATATGGAGTCCCTGACAGGCCCCCAGGCTGTGGACAAGGCGATCAGCAAGACAATGGCCACCAGTCCTGCTCCCATGGCAACTGTGGTCCACTTCAAAGTGTCCTTGCAGGGCATCACTCTCACTGACAATCAGAGGAAGTGAGTTTAGCGTGTTCCTGGATTTAGAGTTTAGCGTGTTCCTGGATGAATGAAACAGAGTCTAACCCAACTCTACATGTCCATGAGTTAAGATTAAGAGGGTTAACCTCCAGTCTTTGTAGAGGATTCAGATTCTATCTTACGGTTCTTACTGCTAAGGTTTAGCTGACATTAGCACATCATAACCTTAAATATTCACTAAATGGAAAGATAAAGAATAGATGACATACATGAGCCTCTGTGTATTGACCAATAGCAACTGTTTATGGTGATATGTTCCTATTCTGTGTTCAAACATTCATTAACGGATGATCATTTAAATATTTTATTATTAATGGTATCATTATCTCTTGAAGGCTCTTCTTCCGTCGTCATTATCCCATCAACACAGTCACGTACTGCAACGTAGACCCGCAAGACAGGAAGTAAGTAACAGGACTGGCAAGTTGAATCTCACACAATATACATGATTTAAACATGGGAGGCATAGCAGTAGCTACAGCAAACACCTCTGTCTTCTTCACCAGGTGGACCAAGGCAGATGGAGGCACAGCTACGTAAGTAGAACATCTACAGACATTCATGACCATTCATCCTAGCTCAGACTGTCTGATTGTAATGGCTGTTCAGTATATCAGACTGTCTGATTGTAATGGCTGTTCAGTACATCAGACTGTCTTGATTGTAATGGCTGTTCAGTACATCAGACTGTCTTGATTGTAATGGCTGTTCAGTACATCAGACTGTCTTGATTGTAATGGCTGTTCAGTATATCAGACTGTCTGATTGTAATGGCTGTTCAGTACATCAGACTGTCTTGATTGTAATGGCTGTTCAGTATATCAGACTGTCTGATTGTAATGGCTGTTCAGTATATCAGACTGTCTGATTGTAATGGCTGTCTCCTGCGTTGTAAACATTAGGCTCTTCGGTTTTGTGGCGCGAAAGCAAGGAAGCTCGACGGATAACGTGAGTCACCTGTTTGCTGAGCTGGAGTGTAAGCAGCCGGCCACAGCCATCGTCAGCTTTGTCTCCAAAGTCATGCTCAACACGCAGAAACCATGAGCAGAAGTCCCAACCTCCACCTGCCTCCACCTGCCTCCACCTGCCTCCACCACCAAAGAGGATTCTGTTATTCTAACATTTTCCACATGGACATAATTTGTTTGTTTCTCTCTCTTGATCAACACACGGCGGACAGGCCTTTATTCTAGCAACTTTGTGAAGATTTTCAAAATGACTTTTATTGTATGAAGGGCTGAGTTGAGGGTGAGATGGAAGTGTGCAAGTGATACTCATGGACATCATGGACAGAGATGCAGATAGTCCCTGTTCCTGAGGAAGCTTTGAGTACAAAACAATACATGAAAAAAAAGAAATTTTAAGGAAAATATGCAAGAGGATATGTTTAAACAAGCAAGCTCAGAAAATATGAACTCCAGAACTCTTTTTCTGTTTCTTTTTGCAATATATTGTTGATTTAGACATAAGTAAAAAAAAAACAAAAAACAAAATCCTTTGGGATTAAATGATTTGTTTGATCTCCTGTAAAAAGTATGAAGAAACAGCTGCATGTTTGCTTGCAAGGAACCTTAAACGACACCTGTAAAACGAATCCTCACCCCTGAACTCGGAGGACAGTAGCTTAGCTTCCTGCTGTGTTTTCGCAGAACATGTCTCTTCATTTACAGCCTTCCTCATCAGACCAAACGTGTCTCAGGAGGGAAAAGAGTCAACAAAGTCAAACACACTGTGGTCCAACATTGGCAATAAGACAGTTACCTCGCCCAGGCCTGACGAGTGGCTTGCCGAGTCGAGAAGTTGCAATAGATGTGCTCCTGCCTGTGGATGTGGGACTCCTGAATGTCCTGCCATCAGTATCAGGTTCTGGTGGTAGACAGTGACGCCTCCCTGTGTGGAGCAGGGGGGCAGGGGGTCCTTGGTGTGCGCTCTCTACCATAAGAACAGCAAGGACCTCTCCATAAGAGTCCGCACCACCCTGCACATGGCAGTAAACCCGTAGTGCTCGTGTTCTGTGCTCAACGTCATGGTGTCACAACCCCTCCCCTCGGCTTCCTGCACCAGTCCAGGACGACCGTGCTAAGAAGCCGCTTCACCAGGATGAACCGCTTGGCTGCGTAGATCTGCGTAGATGTGTAGATCCATTTTGTACTTCTCTTAAAAGAAAGGTCTCAAATTAAGATTCAGCAACCCTTCCAATGAAGAGAAGACTTGGTATACAGAAAAAATGATGAAACAAAAAAGAAAACGTAAAGGACCCAACAGAAATGCGGCACTGGTCCCCTCTGCCCTGCTGAAAGGCTTCCTCACTCGCACTGAGCAGACAAGCTATTTTTTTAATCGGTCGATTGTTTGTGAAGTCAGGGTTGCTCTCTCCTGCGTGTCGACACCTGACTTTGAACAGATGCAGCCACACAACATAAGCTAACCCCACCTGATAATAGATATGGCAATGAATATCCCTAGCTATGTATGTATTACTATAAAAAAAGATCACATTAATTAAATATTTATTTTTGTTGCTATGTTACTCTTGAGTAACTAATACATTATATTGAACAAAAAAAATATTGTATAGTCTACAGGAAAAATTTACAGTGTTGAAGAAAAAATTATTTTGGCTAAGATGTCAAAAATGTTAAGGAGCTGTTCAAAACATATAGATGTAAAGTGTGTGTTAGAGCTTGTTTTGAGTGTGTGTTCATTGTGCCACTGTTACGTTCTGTAGGATAGACAGGCATGAATCCAGAAGATGTTTCACAACCTTTTAGATGTTCCACCAGCTGTGGGATTTTCCGTGAATTCTGCCGCAACTGAGATTTACGATGCAAAAGATACCGAGTATGTAACTGCTCGTACAAACGGGTTAGTCGCTGTTTGCTTTAGGAATGTAATAAAGGCAATGCAATACAGTATGTTTGCCAAAGAAATACAGAACATGCCCCATGCACCCTCTGTGATATCAGACACACTTGCTTCTGGACTTCATCTCATTTGCTCCATGTAAAGCATTCATGGATTTAAGGCAGAAATAATATCCAACCTTCTCACATCATTAGTGCACTCTGAGTGGACTGCACCCCCTTCAGGACAGGCAGACTGGTTGAGGACATGTAGATCACCCCAAAACTCTGGCCCATGGCGTTTGTTAGTTTGACCTACCAGGCAACGTTTGACATTCGATGTCTTACATCATTGACAAATGACAAATGCCGTTCAGTGTTTATATCTGACGCTCCTTGTTTGCCACTTGGGTCAGACTGTTTGGACACACAGTGCAGTTCTTTTCCAGTCCATCCTGCACCATCGTCTCCTCTGTCCATGTCACCCAGTTCAGCATATCAGTTCATGTGTCAACTATTTATTTGTTTAAAAAAAAAAAATCAGAAACGACTCCTCCAAAAGAGTGTCCTGCTGCGCCTCAGAGTGTCCCGATGTGTCCCGATGTGTCCTGCTGCGCCTCAGAGTGTCCCGATGTGTCCCGATGTGTCCTGCTGCGCCTCAGAGTGTCCCGATGTGTCCTGCTGCGCCTCAGAGTGTCCCGATATGTCCCGATGTGTCCTGCTGCGCCTCAGAGTGTCCTGATGTGTCCCGATGTGTCCTGCTGCGCCTCAGAGTGTCCCGATGTGTCCCGATGTGTCCTGCTGCGCCTCAGAGTGTCCCGATGTGTCCCGATGTGTCCTGCTGCGCCTCAGAGTGTCCCGATGTGTCCCGTGTCCTGCTGCGCCTCAGAGTGTCCCGATGTGTCCCGATGTGTCCTGCTGCGCCTCAGAGTGTCCCGATGTGTCCCGATGTGTCCTGCTGCGCCTCAGAGTGTCCCGATGTGTCCTGCTGCGCCTCAGAGTGTCCCGATGTGTCCCGATGTGTCCTGCTGCGCCTCAGAGTGTCCCGATGTGTCCTGCTGCGCCTCAGTGTCCCGATGTGTCCTGCTGCGCCTCAGTGTCCCGATGTGTCCTGCTGCGCCTCAGAGTGTCCCGATGTGTCCCGATGTGTCCTGCTGCGCCTCAGAGTGTCCCGATGTGTCCCGATGTGTCCTGCTGCGCCTCAGAGTGACCTGAAGAGGGCAGAAGTGTCCCGATGTGTCCTGCTGCGCCTCAGAGTGACCTGAAGAGGGCAGAAGTGTCCCGATGTGTCCTGCTGCGCCTCAGAGTGACCTGAAGAGGGCAGAAGTGTCCCGATGTGTCCCGATGTGTCTCGATGTGTCTCATGTCCTGAGCGTGGCGGTGGGGACGAACCCTGGGGGGCATTGTTGTTGTTTATTCTCATCCAGCCATTTGCCAATTCATTGTCCCTGAAAAGAAAAAAAAAATGACATTAAAAGCAATACGACTCTGTTCTAAAACACCTTGTACCATCATATGACCTGGCAGTCACTGGTATTAGCACTTATTCTGCTAGTAGTAATAATAATAATTATAAAATAATCATATACATTAATCACTAAAGCTTTTAGTGATGGAGCCATTGGTGGTGAATTCTGTAATTCATGGACATGCCTGGTGCTGCATGTCCAGCAGGTGGCAGTATTTTCGCACATGGAGGCCTAATGAACTCTTACATAGCAGATATTAATAGAATACCAGGTTCCTTCATGTAAGAAACCTGCTATTAAGAAATGATTCACACTTCATGTTCAGGTTGGATTCTGTTCAGGCTGGTGTTGTATGTGTAGTTGTGATATCAGTACCATGACTTTACACCATTGGGCGTGGCTCCAGGGTGACTGACAGCTCACTGTGTTCCCATAGCAGATGACCTTGTTTTTGCCTGTGTTGCTTTGAAGCCTGACTCAGCAGCCTGTGTGTAGCCCTGATACACGCACCTGGGTGTGATGGGAGATAAACCGTGCTGCGCTGAGCAGCCGTTTTGCCTGCAGGCCCGCATGCGGCTCGGATGGCCAGATAAGTGCTGGTTTGCTGGGCTGGTTCCAGTTCTGCCGCTCTGATGGCCTGTCTGGATCTCCGCCTTTCTGCTGACAGATGAGTGGAAGCAAGAGTAGCGATCATGGGGCTCTGGACACCTTTCAGAGAAACATCAACATGTTTCACACGTATGCACATGGACACACATACACACATGCGCACATGTGTACACACACACACAGCGCTGTACCTGTCAACTAGACAAGATAGGAATGTGAGCCCTGAGGATACTGCTGCTGTGTGTGTGTGTGTTGAGAGAAACTGGTTACGAGAGGCGTGGCACACAGCAGGCTGGTACACACACTCTTCTTCACACACATGCACACACATAAGTGCACATGTCTGTATGGTGTACACACAAGTTCCTTCAACACTGGATTGTTCTCTGTGGTTCAGTGTAATGGAAAGACACGCAAGATGTGAAAACATTACTGCATCTCAAACAGCGCCACCCGGAGTCCAAACTCCACACGCCACCCGGAGTCCAAACTCCACACGCCCCCTGGAGTCCAAACTCCACACGCCACCCGGAGTCCAAACTCCACACGCCACCCAGAGTCCAAACTCCACACGCCCCCTGGAGTCCAAACTCCACACGCCACCCGGAGTCCAAACTCCACACGCCACCCGTCCACACGCCACCCAGAGTCCAAACTCCACACGCCCCCTGGAGTCCAAACTCCACACGCCCCCTGGAGTCCAAACTCCACACGCCCCCCAGAGTCCAAACTCCACACGCCCCCTGGAGTCCAAACTCCACACGCCCCCTGGAGTCCAAACTCCACACGCCCCCTGGAGTCCAAACTCCACACGCCACCCAGAGTCCAAACTCCACACGCCACCCAGAGTCCAAACTCCACACGCCCCCTGGAGTCCAAACTCCACACGCCACCCAGAGTCCAAACTCCACACGCCCCCTGGAGTCCAAACTCCACACGCCCCCTGGAGTCCAAACTCCACACGCCCCCTGGAGTCCAAACTCCACACGCCACCCGGAGTCCAAACTCCACACGCCCCCTGGAGTCCAAACTCCACACGCCCCCTGGAGTCCAAACTCCACACGCCCCCTGGAGTCCAAACTCCACACGCCCCCAAACTCCACACACCCTGAGTCCAAACTCCACACGCCACCCGGAGTCGAGTCCAAACTCCACACGCCCCCTGGAGTCCAAACTCCACACGCCACCCGGAGTCCAAACTCCACACGCCCCCTGGAGTCCAAACTCCACATCTTTGTACTGAAATCATAATTACAGTCTTGTAATAGTAACAGGAGCATATGAAAACATGGCCAAGGGGATTTGCTAGATTAGCCATAAGACCCACAGTGAAACTCCAGTAATTCAGTTGAATTGTTAGTGATGTTATTGCTATAAAGATGCTGTTTATGCACTATATGGACAAAAGTATTGTGACACGTTACACTGGACCTTGAGCAGTTTGGGTTCTGCTCCTCACCCGTCTTCCTCCGAACCCTTGGACCTTGATTCCCGAATAAAAGGCCCCCCTTACGTTCATGGGCAAAGAAATAAAAAAATAAATACTTGAATGCTTTTAAATTGTGGGCCCTGAATGTATGAAAGTTTAACTTTCTGAATAGAATTATGGAAATGATATTCAAATTTTTTGGAATGGGTCTGTATATCCTGTATGTAAAGCAAACCTGAAAATATGCTGTTTTCAGTTCAAGGTTCAAAAACAAGAAAACAAACTCCATCTTCAGCAATGCATTAGCACCTGGTTGTAATTTCAGAACTATGGATGCCAGGGTCAAGCCATCGCCCTCTGTGGGTTTGGAGTGGTACTGCAGAACTGAGGTAACCTCTCTCCGTTTACATCCAGTGAGGTTCCAACGATCACATTCTCATTTTATCTTTGCCCACGCTAACCTCAGACATTCTGACTTCAGTCGATTGTGTCTGAGCAAAGAACTTTACTGATTTCTATTGGCAGTGGTCATCTATACTCTATTATGTCTGGAACATTTGTCAATGCATGGAAAGTGGAAGTATTACATTTGCCTGCTGATGAGTAAATAACCAAATATATCACTCTGACTGGTCCTGCCAGAAAAGCATTTGTTCACCAGAGTATGTGTGTGTTCTAAAGTACTGCCTTACCACTTATGATACACAGCGCAGTATGTGTGTGTTCTAAAGTACTGCCTTACCACTTACGATACACAGCGCAGTATGTGTGTGTTCTAAAGTACTGCCTTACCACTTACGATACACAGCGCATTATGTGTGTGTTCTAAAGTACTGCCTTACCACTTATGATACACAGCGCATTATGTGTGTGTTCTAAAAGTACTGCCTTACCACTTATGATACACAGCGCAGTAGTGTGTGTGTTCTAAAAATTGCCTTACCACTTATGATACACAGCGCAGTATGTGTGTTCTAAAGTACTGCCTTACCACTTATGATACACAGCGCAGTATGTGTGTGTTCTAAAGTACTGCCTTACCACTTATGATACACAGCGCAGTATGTGTGTGTTCTAAAGTACTGCCTTACCACTTATGATACACAGCGCAGTATGTGTGTTCTAAAGTACTGCCTTACCACTGCACTTATGTGTGTGTTCTAAAAGTACTGCCTTACCACTGATACACAGCGCAGTATGTGTGTGTTCTAAAGTACTGCCTTACCACTTACGATACACAGCGCAGTATGTGTGTGTTCTAAAGTACTGCCTTA
>JAGXOD010001402.1:1100000-1187500 GCA_020368025.1 Brachyhypopomus occidentalis | reverse complement strand
GAGCAGAATTCAAAGCCTGTGTCATTCTGACAAAGACAAACTTACTTTGAAAAAGCCATTGTGAGCTATGTGAGCAGATAGAGGTAGTGCCTGGGAGAGAAAACAAACGATCTGAGATCTGTGAACTCTGTATCTGAGACAGCAGGGACTCCATTATGGATCCCTTCGTCTCTCCTGTGTGTGATACGTTGTTGCGGGGACAATGCATGTGTCCTTACTGTGACTGATGGGATAGTTTCAGTCCAGATGTGAAAGACACACATGATGGATTACTTAGATAGTCCTGGGTCTCGCTGTACCCCTAACCCTTAAACCCGAACCCCTAATCCTAACCTTAATCAGGACGAAGGTGAACGTCCCCCTCAGGTCACAGGAAGTGTCGTAAACTGAACCACAATGTGTTAACTGGGTAAAAGGAAAGTTTCACAAGCCTGAGGCCCGAAGACCAACTTTGGGATTTCAGTTTCTCTCATCTGGTTGCACTCTAGACATACATGGGTTCCTAAAACTACAAATATTAGTTTGCATAAGATTTCATCATTTCAAAATGCTTTGCATCATTTCAACATGCTTTAACCAATCGTGCGTGCTCTGCTGAATCATCCAAAAGAAATGAGCACGCAATTATAAGTGTGTCTTCCAGTCAGATTTGTGAGAACATTCATGTGTATTATGTTTCATGTATTTACTCATTGTTAAAGTATGTTTTTACTGACCCGTGAAGGTCATTGAAGTAAGAATGAACTTTAATCCAAATGTGGTCCTGTTTAACCAAGCAACTTGTTTCAAAGTCAGTCCAATTCTGTCTGCCCGTGTGGTGTGTGTTATCTAATCACAAAGCACAGGAGCAGAAGTGGGACTGTTTATGCCACAGTAAGACACACTTTGAGGACAGTAGCAGCTGAGGTGCCCTGAAACACGACGGTTAGGCAGGGTGCTGTGGTGCTGGAGGCACATGAAGCGGAGACTGAGAACATGTGAATAAGGAGAAGGAGGCTGAATTCCTCCCGCATGTGTCGAACGTTCCTGGGCCTCGTGGCGCAGGAGGAGCTGCTGTTACGGAGCCAAAGTGGGGATGTCCGCTCCTCACAGCAGGGTGGCGGAGGGGCAGGATCCATGGGGGAACCTCCACAGCTCCTCTGTTTGTCTTGGAGAGCTGAGGAGGAAACCATAACGCTGACGTGAAGTGCTCAGCCCCAACATGTTTAAGGTGAAGGGAGGAATGAATTGCAAAAAAAAGTGTGTGTGAAACGGTCCCTCCTGAGGACACAGGACTCCTCAGTGTGTGAAACGGTCCCTCCTGAGGACACAGGACTCCTCAGTGTGTGAAACGGTCCCTCCTGAGGACACTCACAGACTCCTCAGTGTGTGAAACGGTCCCTCCTGAGGACACAGGACTCCTCAGTGTGTGAAACGGTCCCTCCTGAGGACACTCACAGACTCCTCAGTGTGTGAAACGGTCCCTCCTGAGGACACTCACAGACTCCTCAGTGTGTGAAACGGTCCCTCCTGAGGACACAGGACTCCTCAGTGTGTGAAACGGTCCCTCCTGAGGACACAGGACTCCTCAGTGTGTGAAACGGTCCCTCCTGAGGACACAGGACTCCTCAGTGTGTGAAACGGTCCCTCCTGAGGACACAGGACTCCTCAGTGTGTGAAACGGTCCCTCCTGAGGACACTCACAGACTCCTCAGCAATGAAACCACTGCAGTGAAAAACTCCAACTGACCTGTAAACACAACAAAAGATGAAATCGTGATGCATTCTGTTCCATGTGTTGCATTATGGGATTGCGTAGTACTTGCATCATAAAAAGGGATATTGGTGTTTCACATGGTAATGCTTATAAGAGCAGAACGTACATGCATGTGTTTTGAATCTCAGATGAGACAGGCTTACAGCCTTGTGAGTTCAGGGGGTGGATGTAGGAGGATGTAGGAGGATGTAGGAGGATGGGGCCTATGCCTGTGGATGACCCTGAGCTAGTCTGCCCCCACCCAGCTGCTAAGGTTGGCTCCACTCTGCCATCAGAGCTGGTGTGAGCTCCTCCACCAGGACTTGGTCCATGCTACGGCAGTAGCCTCTTGTCTTGTTAGGTCATCTAAGCCTCAAAGATCCTCCAGCAGTCCTGTGAAGTGTTGCCTCTCCCAGCAGTCGACTAAACTTCCCAACACTCCTTCTTCCATGGTACGGTGTGAAGTCCCTCACATAGCCAACTCCACTCATGCCTGGGGCATCTGGTTCATTGCTTTGTCTTGTAAAGAAAGACTTTTCTATGAGCTTCCTACCAGATAAATATCAGATCCACATTGGAGCTGATAGTTTCTGATTCATACACAGTAATTATGTGGATAAAATACAGTTCACCTGCATTTAAACTACTGCACACACCTGCTAACTGCCCTGCACACACCTGCTAACTGCCCTGCACATACCCGCTAACTGCCCTGCCTTGCACACACCCGCTAACTACCCTGCACACACCTGCTAACTGCCCTGCACACACCCGATAACTGCCCTGCACACACCTGCTAACTGCCCTGCCTTGCACACACCCGCTAACTGCCCTGCACACACCCGATAACTGCCCTGCACACACACGCTAACTGCCCTACACACACCCGCTAACTGCACTGCACACACCCGCTAACTGCCCTGCACACACACGCTAACTGCCCTACACACACCCGCTAACTGCACTGCACACACCCGCTAACTGCCCTACACACACCTGCTAACTGCCCTGTACACACCCGCTAACTGCCCTGCACACACCTGCTAACTGCCCTACACACACCTGCTAACTGCCCTGCACACACCCACTAACTACCCTGCACACCCGCTAACTACCCTGCACACACCTGCTAACTGCCCTGCACACACCCGATAACTGCCCTGCACACACCTGCTAACTGCCCTACACACACCCGCTAACTGCACTGCACACACCCGCTAACTGCCCTACACACACCTGCTAACTGCCCTGTACACACCCGCTAACTGCCCTGCACACACCTGCTAACTGCCCTACACACACCTGCTAACTGCCCTACACACACCCGCTAACTGCCCTGCACACACCCGCTAACTGCCCTACACACACTGGAACACAGAGACTTTCTCTCTCTCCAAATCACACAGCTGGACTCCAGGATAAATATTCTAGACTGATGACACTGTCGTAATCTAGACGCAGGAAGGTCAATGACAACCTCCCCTGCCTGTGCCTGTGAGACACACACACACAATCGTGTGCTCACGGGGAGTTCAGGCTCATTCACAAGGCATTACATGCAGCCATGCTGGGTGGCTGTGGTGACACTTGTGCGTGGCAGGACTGGGCTGACCTGTGTTCTGCCTCAGCTGGCCCGGCCCGAGGCCCATATGTGCTGGAGCCGAGCCGACGCTGATGCCTCAATGAGCCCCTCCCACTCCACAGCAGCACAGAGGCCAGTACACGAAGCCACGTGGGGGGGCAGGTAGACAGGGAGGGAGAGAGAGACAGACAGGGAGGGAGAGAGAGACGGGGAGGGAGAGAGAGACAGACAGGCCTGTATGGACCAGAAGGGCTGATGCTGCAGATCCAAGATAGGGCTGGTGCAATGTCCTGTCTGCTCCCGCCGTCTCCCATAATGCATTGCAAAGCTTGATCAGCTTCACGCCACACATGCTCTTCGCTGTCTGCTCCTCTGAGCTCTAAAAGCCTTTCTAATAGTCACGGGAGATATTAGCTGCTCTCTCCCAGAGCACCACTGACCTCAGAGGCACAGACGTGCAGTCAGACGAGGCCACGCTATTGGCCAGAGTGCCACCCCGTAAAAGGTGCCGTTAAATATGCATGTAAATACGAATGACGGCAGGATTTGATTGGACATGGAAAATGTGAGTCTTTGACATGGGGTCAGCAGTGTAAGGCCATTCTGGACCTTTGCCTTGCACACAAACACAGCTGTCCTCAGCTTTCCTCAGCCATCACTGGAGAGCTGTGTGTGTAACACACACACACACACACACACACACAACACCCTCATCTACAGTAACTAGGACAGAGGCCTGATGTACAGGCAGCATAAACGTATGACCAAACATACAGTATATGGAGGTTCTGGGGCACCATTGTGCACGCTAAACGTGAGCGTCCAGCCCGTGCAGCTCCCACTACACGTTACATGTTCTGTCTTTAACATTTGCATTTGGCATGAAGTGGTTTTTCAGGGCTTTTGTAAGCTGTTTTTCTAGGGGGGGGATTCCTGCCAAGTTCCCTGGGTCTGCCTGACCTGTTGTTCAGTAATAATACACACACACACACACACACAGTGTTGGCTGTACTGGCGTTTGTGTGTGGTAGAGGAGTCCTGCAGACGTCTGATCATTGTTGTTCTTTACACGGTACCAGTCGGGTCCAAACCTGTGTGACTGCAGACAGTTACTAGAGCGGAAATTACTGTGACTGAATCATCATGGATATTCAAGAATTACCTTTAAATGACCTTAAGATTATCTTAAAACATACCTGAACACTCCAGAAGGGATTTGGCGTCTGAGACTTAACTGTCAACAAAATGTCTGCAAGAACCATTACGAAATGAAAAACATCCACCGCTTCTCCAAGAAGCCCCTCAGTTCCTAACGCAGGCTGCCAAGACCACGTGTCGCGTTTCGCCTTAAAATAGTAAGTCACTTTCTCAGCACGTCCTGCAGTTCCCAAGCATGTTGAAGGCTGTCCGAGCACCACTGACAGCTTCTCAACATGGTGTTCCAGTGTCCATCAAACATCAGTGTGGCCAGCGGAGGAGCGTGAGGAACTCGGAGTGTGCCTCGTGTGCTGTGGCTGTGCTAGCTCCTCACCCGGCCGGCACAGATCCCGCTGGGTTGCCTTGGCGATAGAACGGTCGAACTCTGTCACAGAATTCCTGTGTTTGTTCGCCATTACCATGGAAGTGCCATTAGACTGGAAAAATCCGTTTTTTAAATCATCTTACTCAGAATTTGGAACATGCATTTGGACGATGCAGTGATCAGGATTAGTCTAAAGAGCATGACAGCCCAAGATTGGTTTAGGAGCAGACTACACGGGTTTAGGAGCAGAGTACATGGGTTTAGGAGCAGAGTACATGGGTTATGGGCAGAGTACACGGGTTTAGGTGCAGAGTACACGGGTTTAGGTGCAGAGTACACGGGTTTAGGTGCAGAGTACATGGGTTTTGGGGCAGAGTACACGGATTTAGGGGCAGAGTACACGGGTTTTGGGGCAGAGTACACGGGTTTAGGAGCAGAGTACACGGATTTAGGTGCAGAGTACACGGGTTTAGGGGCAGAGTACACGGGTTTAGGGGCAGAATACACTACCTGACAGCATCATTAAGCTGCAAAGAGTCCGTGAGGTTAGGACACGCTGAGAAGGGGGTTTATCTTGAGATCACATGACCACAAAGCACCAGGACGCGATAAGCCAGCGACCACACGCCAACTTCAGACAAACCCCAGTCTGGATCCAGTAGAGATGTCTGTTTGAAAGAGTTGGCATCAAAAGCATCTCTCAGCCTGGCAAAAGTGCTCTTAATCTGTCCGGTAGGGAGGGCACGACTGTGGTCTTCACGTGTTTGGCCAGCCTTACTTCTCATTTGCGTCAGTATCACAGCTGCAGAGTTGAAACAGTCAGCCATGCTGTACCCTAACAACGCTAAGCGCTGCACAGGGTCGCTGTTGATGGTATGGTTGGTGTCCTCGAATTAACAGCTAGGTTTGTTTCCTTATTTCCGAGTAAGGAAATAAGTGCTGACAGTTGATGTGGAAGTGATGCATGGCCTCTGATAGAAAAGAAATCTCAGTGTAGGTTTATTTGTGTTGGAAAGCAGCATGTAGAGATATTATATTTTTCCAAAGTATGTGCAAATGGTTTGGATAAATTAAACCCCTCTCCCCTGTAAATTCTTTGAACAAGTTGGTGACTCATCTGAACTGTAAAAGAGAGAAAGATCGACTGACTCTGTCAAATTTCTGCTGTCATATTTCTCAAGAGAAGCTGTTTGCTTGGTTAAACATCAGGAGCAGGATGAACCAGGCCGACACAGACACAGCAGACACAGACTCCACAGAGAACAGGGGTCCCTGAACACAGAGAACAGGGGTCCCTGAACACAGAGAACAGGGGTCCCTGAACACAGAGAACAGGAGTCCCTGAACACAGAGAACAGGGGTCCCTGAATACAGAGAGCAGGGGTCCCTGAACACAGAGAGCTGAATGAGCTGAAACTTTTGCTAACCACTGTATGATATTTCCATATTTTGTATTCACATCATTTTTCCTGTATACAAGTGCATACCCCATACCATAACATCATATCTACAATATTAATGAGGCATTTTATAAGAAATGCCTGTGCAATGTCTCTCTCTCTCTCTGTCTCTCTCTGTGTCTAACTCTCTCTCAGTCTATCTTTCTCTTATTCTCTCTATAACTCTCTTTCTTTTAAATCTCTCCTCAGACATGGTTGAGCTGGCTGGCCTCTCTATCTGGTGCGAGGGAGCTGGCATGGTCCTTGAGGTTGGTGCTGTGCTGTTGTAGCTGACGTGTGACACACACGAACGCTCCCTCAGCGTGATTCTGCTCGACTGGCTGCGTGCAGGAGTTGCCGGATGCTCCACGTTAGCAACCATCTGGAGAGCATGAGCAGTAATGTGTGTCCACGGGGAATAAGCTAATTTTCAAACAAAGGCCATTAAGTTTATGAGGTGACTTCCCCCGCCCAGATACCCTGATCCATCCCAGATTTAACACCCTTCACACACACGAGTCTTCCTTCTTTTTCCACTGCTGAAAGAGATCATGTGATCAAACATGGACCCTCTGCCTCGTTGGCAGAGCTGGGGAAGATGATCCTGATCATGTGCCGCTGTGTCTTTACTTTAGGCCAAATAACAGATACTTTTCACTAGTCACTGATGGCTTATAACAAAAGGAAGCAGCCATGCATACAACAAAGGTTTTTGCATTATACACGGCATCGTACGTCACACAGCGAGGTGGCCACTGGGGGCAACAGATTGCCAAACCCTTGTCTCATCTCATCTCATCTCATCTCTGCAGGGTTTTATGGATCAGCACATCCAAGAGCAGCAAAGCAGCAGAACATACTGTTGCCATGTTGTGGTTTGAATAAAAATAATGCCATAACATCATCAGAAAGACACAGAGAGCCACTCGTGCCACTCGCCACTCATGTACAGGAGACACTCCTCCTCACGAGACGCTCCTCCTCACGAGACGCTCCTCTTCACCAGACGCTCCTCTTCACCAGACGCTCCTCTTCACGAGACGCTCCTCTTCACCAGACGCTCCTCCTCACCAGACGCTCCTCTTCACCAGACGCTCCTCCTCACCAGACGCTCCTCTTCACCAGACGCTCCTCCTCACCAGACGCTCCTCCTCACGAGACGCTCCTCTTCACCAGACGCTCCTCTTCACGAGATGCTCCTCTTCACCAGACGCTCCTCCTCACCAGACGCTCCTCTTCACCAGACGCTCCTCTTCACGAGACGCTCCTCTTCACCAGACGCTCCTCCTCACCAGACGCTCCTCTTCACCAGACGCTCCTCCTCACCAGACGCTCCTCTTCACCGGACGCCCTCCTCACCAGACGCTCCTCCTCACGAGACGCTCCTCTTCACCAGACGCTCCTCTTCACGAGATGCTCCTCTTCACCAGACGCTCCTCCTCACCAGACGCTCCTCTTCACCAGACGCTCCTCTTCACCAGACGCTCCTCCTCACGAGACGCTCCTCCTCACCAGACGCTCCTCTTCACCAGACGCTCCTCCTCACGAGACGCTCCTCTTCACCAGACGCTCCTCCTCACCAGACGCTCCTCCTCACGGGACGCTCCTCCTCACGAGACGCTCCTCTTCACCAGACGCTCCTCTTCACCAGACGCTCCTCTTCACGAGATGCTCCTCTTCACCAGACGCTACTCCTCACGAGACGCTCCTCTTCACCAGACGCTCCTCTTCACCAGACGCTCCTCCTCACCAGATGCTCCTCCTCACCAGACGCTCCTCTTCACCAGACGCTCCTCTTCACCAGATGCTCCTCTTCACCAGACTGCACTTTATCCTGAAATGTGTTGCCCCTTGCAGAGAGTGTTTGCGCAACACTTTATAAGTTACACCACCACAGTAATGCCGCACCGCACTGCCGTTAATGACAGTGTAACCCTACACCGTGGCATTTTTGCACCTGAACAGCGGTGGTGATAAGTGTTGAACTTTAGTCCAATTTAGTCCTGCTGGCTCTGTTCAGACTCTGTAAGTCATCTATAAGTATTTTACTGGCTTGGAGTGTTTGCCTCTTCAGAATCACACCTTTCCTACTGGTGAAAGCCCTAAAAGTGCTAACAGGTCATTCCTGCGAGGACAGACGTGGGCGGCGGTGCCGAGAAGCAGGAGCACTGATGCTTTGGACATTAGTGACCCTGAAGTACAAACCGCCCTGAGCTCTTATTAGAAACTGGCATCAAACCGTTGGCCTACACCTATTATGGGTGATGTTGTTTAAAATGGATCAGAGCTGCTTTGCTGAATATCATAGCCTCCCAGCTAGCATCACGCTAGTGCTCGGACCTGTAGCCAACAAGCCAACATTATATTTCATTAAAATGTCTGCAACCCAAAGAGCTAATACAGGTCTTTCCTCTATGTTCCTTTGTTTGAATATTGAGCAATACTGAATGTGACTGACAACGTCTGAAGTGATTTTGATGTCAGTGTGAGCTGGAAAAACTGCTTAATTTGTGCAAGAGGCCTTATAAGTAAGACTCATTTAGATTACAAAGGGTTAACTTTTACATTAGTTGTCACAAGCATGTATTAAATATTTTTTTTGCCTGTAGGTTTGAATCAAGTGCTTACGTCTTGACCTTTCAGATAGAGTGTTGACATGCATCTCCTGTGAGTCTGTTTTGGCAAAGGCCCTCATGTAGAAATCATGTTCTCTACAGCTGTGTTGTTTCCTGAGGCGATGAAGACATTAATCTTTCAGGGTGAAGTCAGAGAGACCAGGACTCCCCTCTCTCACGGGAGGAAAGTGAGGTGCACACATTAAATTGTCAGTACAGTTTAAAAGAAACTTCTAGGCATTGTGAGCTTGCTAAACTTTTATTAAATATATTGTTACTTTAGTAAACTTTCTTAACATTTCAACATTATACTAATGTCTTGCTTTGGAAATTGGCAATAAAGGTACAATCATGTCCAGATGAGGGTTTGGAAGTTACACATATACATATAATCATTTAAATGCGGTGTTGTCATGGTGATGGTTTGGAAGCTAGCTGCTAGCGGAGGAACATGCTGTCTGACGATGATTTACCTCTGGTACACAGTAAGGAAAATGTCAGAGATGTGGCTTGTTAGAGATGTTTATTCTCCACAGTGAAAATGTCGTCTGTTCTAATCGTGGTGTGTGGACAGAGGTGTTGTTCGATATGTATTCACTTTGTTAGAAACATTTATTAATTATCAGTGTCATTGATGCAAAGGACCAAAGCTATTGTGGTGCTAACAGCGCCACCTTGTGGTGATTTATGCTAAACGTGAGTGAGTGAGTGAGCTCCGAGCCAGGTCATGAGGTGTTGTGTATCTAATGCCGCCCGTAGGTGGACAGCCGGAGACTCCAGCACGTCTGCTGCCCTGCGTGTGTGTGCCGCCCTCCAGCTCTTCATCATTGGTCAGATTCTGAACGCAGCGATGCTATTGGCTGGATATTTGTGGGTGGCGTACCACGCTCATCTCCGCACAGACAATGTTATGTAAAACCTACAGCAACATTGCATCACCTGATTAATTAACAAGGACACTTTCACCAGCACAGCCACAGCAAGCAGAAAATTCTCCCTCAACCAAGTAATATGAGGTCAGCAACAATGCTGTGGTCACAGACTGTCCAGCCGTTAGCAGTAGCTACGTGACCGCAGCTCACAAACACTGCTGAACACACACCGTGCCCCTGTGCAGTGCCACCTGGATGGGTTAAACATGCACAGTCACTCTATGCAATGTCACACAGATGGTTTGAACGATCTATAGATACATGCTAATCTCTGCATTCAATGTTTCTCCACTTGCTCTTCAGCGGGCTGTCCTGCTTGACGTCCACCTGGGTAGTGCCTGTCTTTACCACCGTCCAGTGTGTTGGCTTCAGAGATGACACTGAGGAGATCTGTCTACACACCAGCGTTCCCATTCAGGAGGAGCTATAAAAATGTTCCAACTCTTCTTTCTAATTCAAAACGTATCATAGTTGCTTTGGAAAAAGGTCACAGTGACCTCCTTCCTCCTCATATAAAACTGGCATCATCACTCCACCAAGAGACACAGCTGTGCGGAGCAGACGGGCATGTCCGCGTAGCGGTGGAGGGTTCAGCTGGACGCGCAGCCCTGGCTGGGTGGAGGGCACTATGGGGGAGCCGGTGGAGTTTGTGTCACACACGCACGCACTGCGAGCAGGGGCGGGGGTGGTGGAGGTGGTGGTGGAGGGGGGGGTACAGCGGCGGAGCACTCGACAGCCGTGTGATGGATGAGGTCTCGTCGCCGAGCAGGGCTGCTCAAAACACGGAACCGGGCTCGGGCCGCGGGTTGGACGGCCAACTGGAATTACGCAAGGACACCATGCTAACTTGGAATGGGACCAGAGCATTCTGGACTTGGAACTGGGAGAGAGGCTCACGCATAACAACAGGATTATCGTCAGGGCTCGGAACCACAGCCTAGCCACTCAGCCTGTGCTCACTCGCACTGGCGTTGGAAACTTAGCCTCTGTCAGCTGGGATGGATCACATACATCTGACATGAACCTATAAGTCCTGCAGGAAGAGCTGTGGTTTAATGGACTGTATTTAAAAAGGTTTGAATACAGCTGCTAAGACGTTTTAAAAGTTCTTTCTATTTCTTCGGTCCATTTTGTAACCTTGTCACAACCAAAATACTAAAGCAAGTTTCTATTAATGGTGTTTACAAAATTTTACCTAAAATTTCACAATTCTAAAAGATTATGTCATTTAATCTTTAATTGAATCTAAACATGGCTAATGTTAAAGAGAAACACATCCCAAGTTCTGTAAAGTATGTCCATATCAAAACTCTATAAAAAGTATGTCCATATGCTGTCATTGTCAAACCAGTATATCAGTACACAATGAGGTTCTGTTAGAATAATCTTTTCCATGTGAAGTTCAAAAACCCAGTATGATAATGGTGCCCTGGACATTCCTAGTGGGACTCTCGGCAGTCGGGCCTTAGAGAACAGTGTTATACACCACATCAAATCCAGTTGGTTCTCACAGTGGGAACAGCCATCAGCACATATTTTATCTGCTATAAGTTCAACAGCTGTTGAAATGATAGGCGCCGCCATTACCCTGTTGAGCGTATTAACATCTGAAGCTCTAGCAGCCCAGAAAGTAAGAATGGCATGACAGGCTGTCATCAGCAGCAGCCATCGTCCAGTAAGGTCTCGTTGTCATTGCTGATGGATGATGTAATGTTTGGTGAACTCGGCGAAGGAGCTCACCCAGCAAGAACACTTACCAGACGAACAACACGAGATGTTTCCAAGATCTCCATCACCACACACACACACACACACACACACACACACACACACACAAACACGCGTGTGTGTGTTTTCACACACATGGTTGCCCTGTTCACATGTTAACCTTGGATGAGCAGTTGAATGAGATGACTCTCACTCTGGATTAAGAGGGGCTCCTCCCTGTTTATGCACTCTGGATTAAGAGGGGCTCCTCCCTGTTCATGCACTCTGGATTAAGAGAGGCTCCTCCCTGTTTATGCACTCTGGATTAAGAGGGGCTCCTTCCTGTTTATGGACTCTGGATTAAGAGGGGCTCCTCCCTGTTTATGCACTCTGGATTAAGAGGGGCTCCTCTCTGTTCATGCACTCTGGATTAAGAGGGGCTCCTCCCTGTTTATGCACTCTGGATTAAGAGAGGCTCCTCCCTGTTCATGCACTCTGGATTAAGAGGGGCTCCTCCCTGTGATGACGTGTTCCTGATGGGACCTGGGACGGCCATAAAAGACTGAATTGTTTGAGGAGGGTCAGTCTGTTTCAGACCAGAGCAAATCTTTCCTCACTTGATTTACTGCTACAGGAGTGATAGTGCAGATAACCCTCCCGACACGCAAGCACAGCATGAGACGCTGAAGCAGCTCTGGGACAGAAATGGGCTTTAATGGGGATTGATGCTGAAATGATAAATAATGTCTGACAGCAGGTAAATCACCGTCTGCACAGCAGCTGTGAACATGAGACGTGTGATGCTTTTCCAGCGGGCGAGAGACCCAGGAGAGCTGGACCTGCTGTTTGTTGCTCAGTGTTGTTCATCATCTGTTGAGCCTCAAAGTCTCCAATCAGTGTAAGATGACTTTACATACCAACTTAGTCTATTAGGTCTCATTTTCAATTAGAGTCACATTATACGGGACAGGAGGCTTATCAAACAATCATCGTGTTTTTCTCTCTGTTCCATCGTTGCTTGATCACAGGTCCATGACTGACCAATGGTGGATCATTCTCAACTCAGCAGTGGATTGTCAGGATAGACACATGGTAGAGTGGGTGAAACTGGTACGAAGGCTGCTGGAACCTCTGTCAGAGCTGGGGCAGTAATACCAGTAGAGTACCAGAGGCACAGGGTTGTCATGGAGACTTGCAGGCTGAGTGGTAGTGAAGCCCTTGCAGGGTGAGTCCCTTACAGAGGAGAACAACAGAGAGCTGGAAACACATGTGATGGAAGTGTGGAGGATGGAACCAGGATGGAACCAGGATGGACCAGGATGGACCAGGATGGACCAGAATGGAACCAGAAGGGACCAAGATGGACCAGGATGGAACCAGGATGGACCAGGAGGGACCAGAAGGGACCAAGATGGACCAGAGTGGACCAGGATGGAACCAGGATGGAACCAGGATGGACCAGAATGGAACCAGTATGGACCAGGATGGACCAGAATGGAACCAGGATGTGGCAGCATGGTGAAGAAAGATTGCTCAGAAACATCGTAAGGGGCATCGTCAGAAACATCGTCAGAGACATCACTCCCCAAAGGTCTGGTATGTAGGTTGTTTCATATTTCCTTACATTTTTCTGTCTCACTTCTCCCATCTGTCTCACTTTACCTGCCCTCCATAAGCAATGCTTTTGTTCTATTGACGTCAAATGGAAGGGTACAAGTTTCAGTCTCTACAGTCTCTTCCAGCTGTCCCCCACTGATGACCTCATAGGGAGTTGTCATACGCAGAATGATGCAAACCAATTTAGATCTATGTCTGTATGTGCTGCCGTGTAATTTGTCCAACACCAAAAGAGGAGTTTGTTTTCAGCATAGTTTCAGCCTAGGTAGTTTTCCTCCTCCCAGCTATCAGTCTACTTAATTCATGGAAACAACATCCATAATTTATTCAAAGCAGGGTTTGGCGGTCATATCCCTCTGTAGATTGTGATCCTTTTTTAAAGACGACCAGAGTCCTTTTAAAGGGCTGAGCACACTTTCAGTCTGGTGCACGGCAGCACGTAGGCCCTGCTGCAGACTAAGAGCAGAGTAGACTTCATGTGTTAGAGTCAGGCGAGGAGAGTCACCGCACTATAGCCTCCATGGCCCATATTAGCCCATATATAGCCTCCATGGCCCATATTAGCCCATATATAGCCTCCATGGCCCATATTAGCCCATATATAGCCTCCATGGCCCATATTAGCCCATATATAGCCTCCATGGCCCATATTAGCCCATATATAGCCCATATTAGCCCATATTAGCCCATATTAGCCGCCAAACACAATCTAGCTAACGTAGGACGGACTGGCTGAAGGTTGAAAAGTCTAATAAAAAATGTTTTTGGCTTTTGTTTTTTTCCAATGCCAAGATGAAAAAAACACACCATGTACAGGAGAGACGTGAGTCGAGACTCTGTGTTGGACAGAGCAGTGTAGAACACTTCTGAGATTACACCGTTCTATCACACTATCACACTACCACACTCTACACTCTATACTCTCCCATCACTCCCATCATGTGGTGAGCTTGGGAAGGTTGATACTGAATGTTTTGTTATATGCAATTTCTCATAATTCTGCTTCTATGCCTCCATTTATTAACCTGAGTTAGAAGATCAGAAGACATCGGAGATGTTCATGTAAAAACTCAAGAGTTCATAAACTCTCGTAACCCTTCAGTGCCACTGTGCATTGTTTACCAAAGCTGTGTCATCTGCTCCTCTCAAACATGCACGGCCTGCACTCTTATTCTGGATTTCTGTCTGATCACATTTGCCTTTCTGAGGCTTATTTTCCGAGGTTTTTTTTCCCCATGGTTTATTTTCCGAGGTTAATTTTCCAAGGTTTATTTTCCGAGGTTTATTTTCCGAGGTTTATCCTCAGGAGCAGTGCCTCCCCCGCATCACTCATTCGTCTTGGCGCTCAACAGCTCTGCCTTGTCACCCTGTGCTTATAAGCTATAAGTAGAAACTCTGATGCTCACAGTGTGATGACCAGGATGCTTTAAAATGTGTTCGGTTGCAGATTACTGATTACCTGTTTACCAACATATCTGTAACCTAATCTAAAGGATTAGCATATTAAAGTAGCATAATCTGATTATGTTAATCCTGGATTACATTTTAAAGATTTATATTTAAATAAAGAAAATTAATTTAACAATGATAACCTTTACTTATGGAAATATGCATACAGGCATCTGAAACAAATAATCAGATCTCATCCATATAAAACAAGTCGTGTGAATAAGCAGTACTTCCTTAACTGTTTGTGTCTCTAGCTGCAACAGAACAGATCCCCTTTTTGTTTGTTGTTTACAGAAGGCCATTACAGATTTTACACATTGTTGTCCAATCCAGGTGGTGATCATGTGACCTGTTTGGGTCCATGACTGCCTCTCTCACAGCTGCTGTTGAGGGGTGGAGGATCCTCGACTGGCACCAAAGGGTCAGCTTGGTATGAGCATGTGCACGGGGTGGAGATTGTGTCTTGCTTCAACACTTCCTTTAGAACATATACACTCATAAAGAACCACGACACCGTATACATTCACACTACTCTGTGTGGATGACTTATTATGTGTGTGGTTTATGCTACGTCTCTCTCTGAGGAGAATCTTCAACAGATAGAGTGTTGGTGAAAATTAATGCAAGATGTTTAGACAGTTGGACAGAGAAATGGCCACCATGCGCCAGCCCCGTGGATACTTATCGTGTCAGCTTTGTGATATATATAAATAGAATCTAGACAATATTTCTAAAACTGGGTTGGTTTGTTAGCTTCACCCTTGACACTTTGGGACCAGGTAAATCTTCTTTTCATCTTCTGTGTGTGAGACCACAGTTAGGCATCATTACATTACATTACATTACATTTACGGCATTTAGCAGACGCCCTTATCCAGAGCGACTTACAAAAAGTGCTTCATTGTTTTACTCAGAACAAAATCTCTAGCTAGTTAGTTTAGGCTAAAATCAGGAAGAAACTTTAAGCAAAGATATTATTAGATACAGTCAGTATGGACGCCTAGATATACTCAAATATATACTGAAAAAACCCTACTTAAAAGATAAAAGCAAGAAAAGTCATTACAGTCACAAATATTTAATAAATGCTAGTGTAGTAAAATTTAATTTAAGTGCTCTTGAAACAGATGTGTCTTCAGTCTTCGCTTAAAAACAGCAAGAGACTCTGCCATTCGCACACTCAGGGGAAGTTCGTTCCACCACTGAGGTGCCAGAACTGAAAAAAGTCTGGATGCATGTTTTCCGCGTGTTCTGAGAGATGGTGGGTCAAGCCGAGCTGTGCTTGAAGCTCGAAGAGCTCTGGGTACAGATCGGGATTTGACCATTGCCACCATGTATGGAGGTGCTGGTCCATTCTTAGCCTTGTAGGCCAGCATCAGGGTTTTATATCTGATGCGGGCAGCTACAGGAAGCCAGTGAAGAGAGCGCAGCAGAGGAGTAACATGGCTGAACTTAGGAACATTGAAGACAAGTCGAGCCGCCGAGTTCTGGATCAGTTGCAAGGGCCTGATGGTACGCATAGGAAGACCAGCCAGGAGTGAGTTGCAGTAGTCAAGTCTTTAAATGACAAGAGACAAGAGAGCATCAGCTCCTCTCTTTAGTGTCAGAGTACGTGATCATATTTATATTTCAGAAATCATTTGTGTAAATGCACCTTCATGGATGTCTTAAATTGCTGGTTAACTAGTTTCACAAGAACTGAATGAGAAGAATTGAAAATGTGACAAAAGTGTACAAACAGTGGTATGGTGATCAGGAACAATGTTACATAATTCTGTTGTTAGAAAAGCAAGTCAACAGAGTTCTGATCTGTAGAGAGTTCTGGTCTATAGTGAGTTCTGGTCTGTAGAGAGTTCTGGTCTGTAGTGAGTTCTGGTCTGTAGAGAGTTCTGGTCTATAGTGAGTTCTGGTCTGTAGAGAGTTCTGGTCTGTAGAGAACTCATGAGTAATTTTTGTCATGAGGTTCTGGTTGCAGAGTCACTCTTGGTGCTGGTCACATTTGGGCTGGAAATTTCCATTTTGAAATTTAAAATGAAGCATCTCAATCAATGCTGAGGACCAAAATAAAGAGGAAACTCTGAATGAATACGTTGTTTGGTCTCGTCAGAGCAGTCAGCATAGCCAGTACTGTCTATGATCTGAATTTCCCCTTTTCTCTCCATGTGCATGTGTGTGTGAGTGTGTGTGTGTGTGTGTGTGTGTGTGTGTGTGTGTGTGTAGAAGCAAGCAATTGTGTCCAGAATAGAGGCTAATAGGAAAAGTTCAACTAAAGTGCAAACCCCCAGATTCAAACTTCACAGGAAACAGAGTATGTTCACATCCAAGATGAGTTCAAGGGAGCTTAGCTGGTTCAGAAGTTCACCCCCCAACCCCTATTCCTCCTACTTATGCCTTAGCATATCCCCCATCATGATGAACTGGGCGGAGGGATCTGTAGGCCAGGGGGCTTCAGGGATTCTCGTAAGCAATTAATTACCGATGGCATCTGGCCACCTGAACTGTGACCTCATCACGTCTCCTTATCAACACAGCAGGCTGCTAGCCTCGTTAGCAGTGATGGGCTGAGCAGGAGTGAGCATCATAGGTGCCCTGTTTCGCACCAGGCAGAGAATGTGCAAGCCCACGATGCTTTGCAGAGTCCCGTGGGGCCATGTGCAGACTGGTGCTATCTCCATGCTGAATCTGCACCGATCTTCCCCTCTCAGCTCACAGTGCAGAGATGCTCTCTCTTCTCTCTCAGCAAACCTGATAAATATCTGCTTCACTGGTGGAAACACGCCGCCCTCATGTCCTGCTCAGATTACCGCTTATCCGAGGACTTTGCGTTTTCTTTCTCTACTTTCCCACTACAATTAAAGCAAGGTCATGCTCGAATACCAGTACAACCAGTATATGCCCCCACGAAGGTCACATGTTTGGCTTTACACGGTTGATCTTTATGACTTTGACTTTGACTGTATAATACTGGAGGTGCGATACACTTATCAGTGTGTATTTAATCTCAAATTGTTGTTTTTACAACAGAAGGTATTTTTATTTAAGAGATGGAATACAAGGCAAATGAAAAGCACTTCTTGTTTAAACAAGACTAGCTCTAATTCTCAGGGCAGTTGAGAAAGATGAGACTCGCGGAGCTGTTGAAATCACACCAGCAAATGTGAACCATGAGGAAACCACTGTGTCCAAGACAAGTACAGTAAGGAACTCCAGACACAAACAGCAAAATATAGCGCATGCTAACAATGCAAATTATAAAATTGAAATGGCAGAAATAAATAAAGTGAGTTATGAAACACTATAGCTATCGACTAAACTGCCTTATGACACAATGTGGGGTGTGAGTTTGAATGGGTGCATTAGGGCAACCATTAGAGTAACTCTTGCAGTCATACTGAATGTGTTATCCAACACCTGCCTTGGCGTGAAGTTTGGGTTCCCCCAGGCTCCGTGAGTTTGGACTGAGGAGAACATGCACTCTTTGATTTTACACAGTTCGTCTAGGTATACTGCTTCCTCCAGCACATAACTGAAGGCCAATAAATGATTATAACGTGTGATTTGCTCAGGGAAATGTCTGACAGACAGAAATAATCAAATCAGTCTAAATGAATGGTGTACGTTTATAAGAGTTCGCAGTGACACATTTATTGCCGTGATTGTGGGTTGCTCGTTTTGGTGGGGGAAGGTGCAGCAGAGTATAAACTGAAGTATGTGGAGTACAGTGTGAATGCGAGTGGCTGGATTCCCCCTCTTTGTTAAATCAACAAAGAATGTAGAAGTAGGAGAAGAAGGGAAAGACGAGAGGAGATATAAAGAAGGAGAAGATAGCAGGACAGAGGAGACGCAGCAGAGAGGAAAAACCCGAGGGTGAGGATGAGGAGCGGTGAAGGATGAAGGTCGCAGGAGAGGGGTTTTTAACAAAGACCTGGGTCATCTTCATCTCTGCCCTTGGCACTCAGCTCTCCATGAAACTTCTGAGAGTGCTGAGGTTGAACTCTTAGCATAGCTGCTAAGGCCTCTGTGTTTTCACACTCAAGCTCTTCTGGTTTTATCCAGTCTGTGTGTGGGACTCCACGGCTCACGTGTTAGTCGGGATGACCCAGACAGAACCTCCTTCCCATGGGACAGAGACAGGCGCACCGAGGGAGAAAAGACCCACTCAATACTCATTCATGTCGGGTTTCTCCTGAGACTCACAGTGGTTCTCATACACTGAGACCAAGTTAAAAGCAAGATTGTGTTTCAGATGTCCTGTTTACAGTGTGTGCTGGCGTAGGGGTGTGTATGCTTGCTCACGTGGGCCTGCGTGTGGAACCTGGTCATTCTCTAAATGGTAAATGGAGATGTCTGACCCAGTTAGGAAACCACCATCACATATATACGATAAATCTCGCCAGTGATTGGCTAAGAGACTTCCTAAATGTGTTCTGAATTCAGGTTTTTGGGATGCTAATATCACATCCAGCATGAACAAATGGCGGTTCTGAAGAGAACCACAGAACTTTCCTTTAATTCTGTCAAGACATGAATTACAATGAACACAGTTTTAATTACAATTAAAATAAAAATTGGTAAGCTCTAAATCACTGTGCTTGATATCCAATACATTCTTCAAAAAGTATGCTGCTCTTCAAAAACCAAGCAGGACACGGGGGTATCTGCAGTGTCATCACGCAGGGGTATCTGCAGTGTCATCACGCAGGGGTATCTGCAGTGTCATCACGCAGGGGTATCTGCAGTATCATCACGCAGGGGTATCTGCAGTGTCATCACGCAGGGGTATCTGCAGTGTCATCACGCAGGGGTATCTGCAGTGCCATCACGCAGGGGTATCTGCAGTGTCATCACGCAGGGGTATCTGCAGTGTCATCACGCAGGGGTATCTGCAGTATCATCACGCAGGGGTATCTGCAGTATCATCACGCAGGGGTATCTGCAGTGCCATCACGCAGGGGTATCTGCAGTGTCATCACGCAGGGGTATCTGCAGTGTCATCACGCAGGGGTATCTGCAGTGTCATCATGCAGGATTAGGGGAAACTGCCTTCGTTTCCTTGGACTCTAATCATTCCACACCACAACAACATGGATTCTGGGAAAGGCCTCCACAGAGCCCAGTCACTCAGCATACACAGTACTGTAGCTGCAGCCAACAGGAAGACCAAGGAAGAACTTCAGCCTTCCACTTCACATGGCTTTATTTTCTTTTCATTTTTGACCCTCCTGCTCTCTCTCTCTCTTTCTCTCTCTCTCTCTCTTTCTCTCTCTCTCTCTTCCTCTCTTGCTCCCTCTGTCTCCCTTTTTCTCACCCATGCTTGTAAGAAGAACCATCCAGCCATAAAACACAAACACAAAGATTTAAGTGCTTCAATTTTTAAGAAGTTTTTAAGTGCTCAAGTGACGTCCTAGAGTGGACAGATAATCGGCCACCAGCAATTCCTGTTTGGCTTCACTAGAACGGCAGTATCACTCACTCAGGCCCTCTCTCTCTCTCTCTCTCTCTAAATCTGCATGGGAGATGGTCTAAAGGGAGGACTTCTACTTGTACTGGAGTAATGTTTCACCTTGGGTATCTGTACTGTAACTCAAGTACATGGTTAGTGTACCTCGTCCACCACTGATATTTCATTAGGTTGGTCCGAGTGTATTAGTCCAGAAACGTCTGCACAAACCAGGCACTCTTTCCTGGCAGTGTTGAGGCGTCTACCCTCGTCTCTCCACCTGAGTCCTGAGAATCATAATAGTGTAGAAATCACCCAGAGCCCTGAAGCAAGAGACTGAGTGTGGTACAAAGTATAGGTTAAGATTAGCGCTGAATCCTAGCAAGTCCCTTCACAGAAAAAGCCATAAATCAAAGATTATAAATCAGCAGCTCTAGAGCTGGGTGTCTCCTGACCAATCTGCCCTTTTACTCTCCTCGCTCTTCTGCTTGTCAGTAAATAATCATTCAGACACGACAAAAGAACATAAATGACTAGACCACTGAATGTAGCTTTAAAGGCTTTGGTTTAACAACTGTATTTCAGGTTTAAACCCAATAAACTTGTTTCCTCATACATAAGGCTCATATAAGGCTAGACTGACCCACTTGTCACGTCCTTCATACCTTGGTATATTAATTTGGCATGTCTGTGAAATATAGCAGGATACTTCAAGAGAAGACGTAAACAGTGGAGCAGTTCTATGTTCACACACTATGTTCATCTGGGGAGACACGGTCGAGTACGCCCCTTATAAAGGGAAATGCCACCACTTACATTTCAAGCTCCATAGCTGGATCTCCCTGAGCTGCTATAGGTCTCTCGTGTTCCCTCATGAGTACAAGCCCGGCAACGTCGATGCGAACATAACGCTTTCAGATGTGTGTGAAATGTGTGATTGAGCCAGTGTTCTTCACCTGGGCCAGGCGCACAGCTGTGTGGACATGGCCTACAGCTCTCAGGCAGCCTCAAGAAACAGAGGCTTTGAAATAAACCTGGCAGGGCTTTCGTTCAACACCCATGGATGCCTCTGGCTCGCGCCGCTAGCAGAACGCACGCTAACCTCACAGGCTTCCTGCTGAATGCCTCCTTTTGTTAGGGAGAGGGCTGAACAAGTGGCTACATAGAGGAGAGAGGCGCTGACCTCCCGACACAAGGGTGACGCAGACAGAATGGATTTTACAAGAGAGCTTGTTGAAACTAGATTGGAGTGCTGATAGACATCATACAGGACAGATCCCATCAGAGTGATGCAGTGTACAGGACAGTTTACGTCAGAGTGATGCCGTATGCAGGACAGATCCCGCCAGAGTGGTGCCGTATGCAGGACAGATCCCGCCAGAGTGATGCCGTGTACAGGACAGATCCCGCCAGAGTGGTGCCGTATGCAGGACAGATCCCGTCAGAGTGATGCCGTATGCAGGACAGATCCCGTCAGAGTGATGCTGTGTACAGGACAGATCCTGTCAGAGTGATGCCGTAGGCAGGACAGATCCCGCCAGAGTGATGCTGTATGCAGGACAGATCCCGCCAGAGTGATGCCGTAGGCAGGACAGATCCCGCCAGAGTGATGCCGTATGCAGGACAGATCCCGTCAGAGTGATGCTGTATGCAGGACAGATCCCGCCAGAGTGATGCCGTAGGCAGGAGAGATCCCGTCAGAGTGATGCTGTAGGCAGGAGAGATCCCGTCAGAGTGATGCTGTGTACAGGACAGATCCCGCCAGAGTGATGCTGTGTACAGGACAGATCCCGCCAGAGTGATGCTGTGTACAGGACAGATCCCGTCAGAGTGATGCTGTGTACAGGACAGATCCCGCCAGAGTGATGCTGTGTACAGGACAGATCCCGTCAGAGTGATGCTGTGTACAGGACAGATCCCGCCAGAGTGATGCTGTGTACAGGACAGATCCCGCCAGAGTGATGCCGTAGGCAGGACAGATCCCGTCAGAGTGATGCCTTGTACAGGTCAAATGCAATTGCAGTGATGTTGTACAAGACAGACCCACGTCAGATCTAGAGTGTACAGAACAGAGCCCATCGGAATGGTGTTGTACAGTACAGATCTCATTAGAGCAACATCACACAGGTCAGATCCAATCAGAGGAGAGATGAGAGAGGCTAAAGACATGGAATACGCAAAGGCCACTGGGTAAAACACCAGTGTGACGTGAAGTTATGGTTATTTAACACTGTAGTTATGGTTATTTAACACTGTAGTTATTTAACATTTTATTAGATTGACAGCGCTCAAAAGTGAAGGTACACTCTTATCTTTCAGTCAGACTTGTCGCACATGTATAAAGAAAATGAAATTCTCGGTACCAGAAAATGATGAGTTTATGTTCTTCCACATAGCATCATTGCCGTTAGTCCTGCTTTGAACGTGCTACTGTATGCCTATGTAACGCATTTCTTAGGACCTAAAATTGAAGAATAAAATGAAACTATTGGCCCTCAAAACCAAACCAAACCAGGCCGCTCAGTGGTGGTGGTGGGAGGGAGATCTGGCCTCCCTCAGCAGATGCGTTCTCAGAACTGTAGGCCTCCACGTACATGAATCTCAGATTTATCGCTAATATAAAACAACTGGCAGCAAAGGCGAACAACTGTTGTGCAAAAGCGTCTGTCATCTGCTTCTTACAGCCAAAGCAAGCAGCTCCTATGAACCGTGTTCAGTCCTGACACCCCACTTACACTGAGCTTCTGACAGTCAAACTGCAGGCCGCACGTCCCCAGGGGGCTTCTGGGCCAAACCAACCACCTACTGATGGCTATGAAAACATTTATTAAAACCCACCTGACTCCACACTCAGGAGAAATGGTGTGTTGAGCTCTGTCACATCAGCGATGGACACACACAGCTAAAGAGACACTGGGAGAAAACAATGTCAAAGAAGTGAGATGTTCTATTAGTGTGTGTGCGTTCTGCAGTCTTGAATAGCAGTCAATATTCTGAACAGTTTCCAAAGCTGCTTTTAATAATGTTGGTATCACAGAGGGACAGTGTGCACAGAGGGACAGTGTCCACAGAGGGACAGTGTGCACAGAGGGACAGTGTCCACAGAGGGACAGTGTGCACAGAGGGTGTGCACATTTACCCAGCTACAATTCTTTCACTCTAGAACTCTTGCATTGCTGTTTTCTTTGGCTAGAAATAGGTTTAATTTCTACACGTCTAAGGTTCAATCATTCATTACAGAAGCTTGTGCAGCTGACCGTTGGATCCCCTGGTGCTAATCGCCTAAAATAGTATCATGGAACAGGTGCGTGCTCCAAATATGATTCTATCTTTGAAATGAGAAGACATGAAATATGCATTTTTTAGGGCAACCTAGATACAGGGATCATCTTAACACGTACAGTAGATGAATCTAGGCCCATCTGTCATGATCTCTTCAGAGACATAGAGACAGTGAGATCAGTGACTTCAACGGTACCAAAACTGCACGTTTTTAAATGCACGTTTTACGTTATTAAAGTAAAACGTTGCGTCCAGAGTCGGGATACAGCTCTTTGGTTTACATCATGCGTGAACAAAGTTTTATTCTTAATCGAAGTCTCTTCTCACAGTACTACGCTGCCAGTTTAGTTTTGAATCTTAGCCAGTGTTGTGTGTGTTACGGTTTAACTGCGCTCGGCAGGATCCGCCCCAGGAGTCAGACGCTTTAAACAAAGTGAAGCGCGCGCCTCCCCTTAGCGCGGTTCACGTGCGCCGAGTGCTCGGCTGAGATCTGACAATTCTCCAAAGCTGAGGGTGTTCGCCGCTAGATTTGTGTTCTCGAGGAACTCCGGGACGGCCCGGTAGTGTTTCTTTTCATTTTGAAAATAGCCAGTCCATAACTTTCCTCGTGGAGTGGATTCTCGAGAGCAAGCAGGGTCTTCAGCTGCTTCTTCTCACTGATGACCTTCAGCGGCGCGTGGGATTTTGCTCAGACGCGAAAAGGGGGAGTTGAAAGGAATTTAGATTTAGCGACCCGGGGACAATACGTTTGCATCTCGTTTCATCAAAGGTTTCAAAAAGCGTGAGTAGGACACTGTGCCACCACAGGTGTCTGGTCCGTCAGCTACCCATTTACTCCTCCGTCGGGCATTAGAAGTAATCTGTAGATGGATTTTGCTTTCGAGAGGAAGAACATGATTCTGAGTTTATGCACCTTGGTTACGTTCGTGCTGGGAGTCCCTCACTGCCTTGCTGCTTACGTACCCTGCGAACCATGCGACCAGAAAGCGCGCTCCCTGTGTCCGCCGGTGCCAGTGGGGTGTCAAGTGGTGAAGGAGCCGGGCTGCGGCTGCTGCCTGACCTGCGCACTGACCGAGGGGCAAGCCTGCGGCGTCTACACGGGCACGTGCGGCAAAGGACTTCGCTGTCTGCCGCGGATCGGCGAAGAGAAGCCCCTTCACGCGCTCCTGTATGGCAAGGGTACCTGCATGAATGAGAAAATATACAAACCACTTCTGTACACGTCTCGTGGTGAGTTCTTTGGTTTATAGCATAACAACAACATTTAAGGGGATGAAAATAATCGTTAGGCTGCTTGCATGGAATTTGCACTTTTCCTGTAGGCTACGCGAACTAAAACACGTGAACTAAACGGTTAAACGGGTTTATCGCTAAACATGCTGCCTGTTACGCATACGGGTAAATATTTTGGCAAACCGACTGCTTTATTTTCTGGTTGCTGGTTCAGTGGTTGAAGGAAAGGTTAAGACTTGGTGTTATAATGCTCTCATCCTTAGGTCCCCGCAGCATTGGCGTAGGACGCGCGGGGATGTGGGGGACGTGTCCCCCCAAAATAGAAAACAGCTGCATTTGTCCCCCACCCCCCGCCCCAAATTTACGGGGTGGGCTTTGATTTAGCGAACGTGCCCCCCACCCCATCATCACGCTCGCTGCTCCGCGCGAGCTCTGCAGGATCTTCGCCGTCAGTGTTGCAGGGCATTGTTCAATCAGCGCGTGTAGTTAGGAGATAACACATTTATTGTTGTATTTGCATCTGCAAGTCACAGTTTTTTCTCTTTTTACATATACGCAGGGTTGATATTTGCTTGTGGTGATTCAGCAGAATCTTTCAGTAAGAGCCCGTTTCGCTGAACATGCTTCAGGACGAATGAACTCCGTGCTCCAGAAAGGCATTTCTTCCTCAGCCAACGGGCAGAAAGAGAGATAGAGAGATGGCAAAAGAGAGCTGACGGGAGAGAAGAGTCACGAAAGGACAACGGAAATGATGACAGATAAGCACGAGACAGTACATTCGCACGAGTTATTCGGTACAGAAAGGAAGCCGGAATGTTATAGCGCGAGGTGCAGCACACACACGAGATGAAACTCAGGTGTCGGCGCTTTCTCTCTCTCTCTCTCTCTCTCTCTCTCTCTCTCTCTCTCTCTCTCTCGGACTGTCGGGTTAACGCCGAGCTCTGATTATCATAAATTCACCAAAAGTTAATCCAACAAGGAGCCCCAACAGTGTCTCACTGGTAACAACAATGAAGAAACACCTAAACTAAGATCCCGTTAGCGAAAACTTGCCAGATGACACAGATTAAGAAAGAAAGGCGGGGACCCTGATATATTGCGTCGGCGTCAGAAGAATCATCTCGGCTGATTTACGGGCGTATCGTGTTGGCTGTAGGAGATTTGCGCCTCCCGTGTAACCATGTTTCCTCGGCTGCCCTCGGATTCGATTACTGCAGCACGTTTAACAATTCCTGTCCTTAAATAGAGAACTTTGAAAAAATGCACTGCAATTGATACACTAAAATTCATTCACTATATATACGAAATGTAGTTTTGCTTGTCTTGTTTCTCTTCTGTTTCTGTTCAAGTCCACGTGACTTTCTTTTCTAGGGCAACTTTACGCTCATGCACAGAGAAGTACACACATGTGGAGTGTTTCTCTGGCAGACAAGAGCTGCTAATAAACTTTTACAGCAAGTCTTGCACCTTTCACTTGGCTCTTACACCTGGAGAGAGTGGAGAGAGAGAGAGGAGAGAGGGAGAGAGGGGAGAGAGGGTTACGGGTGGAGACCTAAAAAGAAAGACTGTAAAACAATATCTGACCATATTCATGTCATCCAATATTTAGGACCATATGTTAATTCCAAAATACTTATGTCTCCTTTCATATAGGACATTTTTTCTGTATGTAGAAGCTGTTAAAATGTTTAATTTAATCTGTATTTTCTGTTAAACTCAAGAAAGCATACTATGTTTTATGGTGACAACACATTCCCTGGAATATGCCAAATAAATATGCAAATACATATGTAAATAATTATGACACTTGCAACAGAACTCATTATTGTTTAACCAGATACAAATTTCTAAAAAAACATTTGTTGCGTTATGCAGACTGCCTATCCAATTGTAATAGTCACCTAGTCACTGTAAAATTTATTCATTCACTTATTTATTTATAAATAGGTCATGTTTCATCACAGTGTGAGAGGATCTGTTAATATAAAACTTGATATCCAGTTACTGGACACTCACAGTTTAACCAGTTACAGTTTCATAATCCTTCAACACCCTTGTCACTCTTTGTCACTCTACAGCAATGTTTGTAGCTGAATTTTGTAGCCGTGTTTGTAGTGGTGTTTTTTGCCATGTTTGTAGCCGTGTTTGTGGTGGTGTTTGTAGCCGTGTTTGTAGCTGTGTCTGTAGTGGTGTTTGCAGCCGTGCTGGTGGTGGTGTTTATAGTCGTGTTTGTAGCTGTGTTTGTAGTGGTGTTTGTAGCCGTGTTTGTAGTTGTGTTTGTAGTGGTGTTTGTCGTCATGTTTGTAGCCATGTTTGTAGTGGTGTTTGTAGCCGTGTTTGTAGTGGTGTTTGTAGTCATGTTTGTAGCCATGTTTGTAGTGGTGTTTGTAGCCGTGTTTGTAGTGGTGTTTGTAGTCATGTTTGTAGCCATGTTTGTAGTGGTGTTTGTAGCCGTGTTTGTAGTGGTGTTTGTCGTCATATTTGTAGCCATGTTTGTAGTGGTGTTTGTAGCTGTGTTTGTAGTGGTGTTTGTCGTCATGTTTGTAGCCATGTTTGTAGTGGTGTTTGTAGCCGTGTTTGTAGTGGTGTTTGTAGCCGTGTTTGTGGTTGTGTTTGTAGCCGTGTTTGTAGTCATGTTTGTGGTTGTGTTTGTAGTCATGTTTGTAGCCGTGTTTGTAGTCATGTTTGTAGCCATGTTTGTAGTGGTGTTTGTAGTCATGTTTGTAGTGGTGTTTGTAGTCATGTTTGTAGCCATGTTTGTAGTGGTGTTTGTAGTCATGTTTGTAGCCGTGTTTGTAGTGGTGTTTGTAGCCGTGTTTGTAGTGGTGTTTGTAGTCATGTTTGTGGTTGTGTTTGTAGTCATGTTTGTAGCCGTGTTTGTAGTCATGTTTGTAGCCATGTTTGTAGTGGTGTTTGTAGTCATGTTTGTAGTGGTGTTTGTAGTCATGTTTGTAGCCATGTTTGTAGTGGTGTTTGTAGTCATGTTTGTAGCCATGTTTGTAGTGGTGTTTGTAGCCGTGTTTGTGGTTGTGTTTGCTTTGCAGAGGTTAATATGTACCTCTTACGTGGGTAAAGGTGAACTTGAACTTGAAAATTTCCCTCCACTTTGTTTGACGAAGTAGCAGAGCAAGAGCAAGAAAGAAAGAAGTGAGAGAGCATGAGATAGAGTGAGAGAGCAAGAGATAGAGTGAGAGAGCATGAGATAGAGTGAGAGAGCAAGAGAGAGAGTGAGAGAGCATGAGATAGAGTGAGAGAGCAAGAGAGAGAGTGAGAGAGCATGAGAGAGAGAGAGCAAGAGAGAGAGTGAGAGAGCAAGAGAGAGAGAGAGAGCATGAGATAGAGTGAGAGAGCAAGAGAGAGAGTGAGAGAGCAAGAGATAGAGTGAGAGAGCATGAGAGAGAGTGAGAGAGCAAGAGAGAGAGTGAGAGAGCAAGAGAGAGAGTGAGAGAGCAAGAGATAGAGTGAGAGAGCATGAGAGAGAGTGAGAGAGCAAGAGAGAGAGTGAGAGAGCAAGAGAGAGAGTGAGAGAGCATGAGATAGAGTGAGAGAGCATGAGAGAGAGTGAGAGAGCAAGAGATAGAGTGAGAGAGCATGAGAGAGAGTGAGAGAGCAAGAGAGAGAGTGAGAGAGCATGAGAGAGAGTGAGAGAGCAAGAGATAGAGTGAGAGAGCATGAGATAGAGTGAGAGACATGAGATAGAGTGAGAGAGCAAGAGAGAGAGTGAGAGAGCATGAGAGAGAGTGAGAGAGCATGAGAGAGAGTGAGAGAGCATGAGAGAGAGTGAGAGAGCATGAGATAGAGTGAGAGAGCAAGAGAGAGAGTGAGAGAGCAAGAGATAGAGTGAGAGAGCATGAGAGAGTGAGAGAGCAAGAGAGAGAGAGAGAGCAAGAGATAGAGTGAGAGAGCATGAGATAGAGTGAGAGAGCATGAGATAGAGTGAGAGAGCATGAGAGAGAGTGAGAGAGCATGAGAGAGAGTGAGAGAGCAAGAGATAGAGTGAGAGAGCATGAGATAGAGTGAGAGAGCATGAGATAGAGTGAGAGAGCAAGAGAGAGAGTGAGAGAGCATGAGAGAGAGTGAGAGAGCAAGAGAGAGAGTGAGAGAGCATGAGAGAGAGTGAGAGAGCAAGAGAGAGAGTGAGAGAGCATGAGAGAGAGTGAGAGAGCAAGAGAGAGAGTGAGAGAGCATGAGAGAGAGTGAGAGAGCAAGAGAGAGTGAGAGAGCAAGAGAGAGAGTGAGAGAGCAAGAGAGAGAGTGAGAGAGCATGAGAGAGAGTGAGAGAGCATGAGATAGAGTGAGAGAGCATGAGAGAGAGTGAGAGAGCATGAGATAGAGTGAGAGACATGAGATAGAGTGAGAGAGCATGAGAGAGAGTGAGAGACATGGTGAGGAGGGAACAGAGGAGCGATCTGCACATCACTAAGCACTACTGGCTCTTTTCCAGAGTCCTGGCTGGTTGTCAGATGCTAAACATTACTCTTCCTAAGCCTTCTTTACAAGTCAGAGGGGGAGGGGCTTCTGAGCACAGAAGAACAGAGCAGGGCCAACCAGAGTGGATACAAGCATGAGGGAAGATCAGGGGTGAGGGAAGGTTAGGAGGGGAGGAAGGAATAGGAGGGAATAGGAGGGGATAGGAGGGGAGGGATAGGAGGGGATAGGAGGGACTAGGTGTGGAGGGATAGGAGGGGATAGGAGGGACTAGGAGGGGAGGGATAGGAGGGGATAGGAGGGACTAGGTGTGGAGGGATAGGAGGGACTAGGAGGGGAGGGATAGGAGGGGATAGGAGGGGAAGATAGGAGGGGCTAGGAGGGGAGGGATAGGAGGGGATAGGAGGGGAGGATAGGAGGGGCTAGGAGGGGAGGGATAGGAGGGGATAGGAGGGGCTAGGAGGGGAGGGATAGGAGGGGATAGGAGGGGAGGATAGGAGGGGCTAGGAGGGGAGGGATAGGAGGGGATAGGAGGGACTAGGTGTGGAGGGATATGAGGGACTAGGTGTGGAGGGGATAGGAGGGGCTAGGAGGGGAGGGATAGGAGGGGATAGGAGGGACTAGGTGTGGAGGGGATAGGAGTCAGTCAGTGTGCACAACATCTTTGTTCTGGTCAGTCACCTCCAAAAACTGCAATACCATGTTTATGCAGCTGGAACGCAAAGGGCCTTCAGCAGACAGATGTGTCCCATAGGTACCAGTAGGATGCAGAAAGATGTACCTAGGAACTGCAGTATCTAAACAGTCAGAAGTTTGTGTTAATATTGATGATTTGCCAACTCTGACCTTTCTGACCTTTCTATTTTGGTGCTTTGAACCCACAGACGGGCAGCCTCAGGAGAATGGCCCGGGGCCAGACCTGCCCGAGCGTCCGCGTCCCCACAGCAAGGTGCCTCTGTTCGGACAGGACCACATCAACAACAAGAAGGTCCTGGCGGTGCACAAGGACAGGCTGCGTGTTGGAGGCAGGCTGAGGACGCTGAGCCGCTCGGACTACCCCCCCAACGGCGCTGACAAGAACCAACCCCAAACCGTAAGCCCCGCCTACCAAAGCAAAGCCCACCCACCTCTCTGTGCACCAATCAGAAACTTTTACCATGTACCAGGATCCGGACCCAGTACTTTTGTCTAGATGAACCCAGTCTGTTGTTCTTCTTGTGTCATGTGTCTGCATGGGTCACTTTACTAACTGCAGGGACCGTGTAGAAGGCAGCTGGATATAGTCATCCAGAGGATGAAGGACGCTTCCAAAGTGATGCCTCTCTCTTTCTACCTGCCCAACTGTGACAGGAAAGGCTTCTTCAAACGCAAGCAGGTACGATTAATTCACATCAGATTTAGCTTCTATCAGGGTCCTTCCCATATGCTCATGTCTAGCATAAGCAAGTAAGAGTATTTAAACATAGGTTTGTAGTTGAACATTTAAAAGATTATTCCAGAATCCATTAACCTCATTACCACAGCACGTTACTACAGCACGTTACTACAGCACGTTACTACAGCACGTTACTACAGCACGTTACTACAGCACGTTACTACAGCACGTTACTACAGCGCGTTACTACAGCACGCAGCGTTACTACAGCACGTTACCACAGCGCGTTACAGCAGCGCATTACACAGCACGTTACTACAGCACGTTACTACAGCACGTTACTACAGCACGTTACTACAGCACGTTACTACAGCGCAGCACTACAGCGCGTTACCACAGCACGTTACTTACAGCACGTTACTACAGCGCACAGCACGTTACTACAGCGCGTTACCACAGCACGTTACTACAGCACGTTACTACAGCACGTTACTACAGCACGTTACTACAGCACGTTACTACAGCACGTTACTACAGCACGTTACTACAGCACGTTACTACAGCACGTTACTACAGCACGTTACTACAGCGCGTTAGCACGTTACTACAGCACGTTACTACAGCATTACTACAGCACGTTACTACAGCACGTTACTACAGCACGCATTACTACAGCGCATTACAGCAGCGCGTTACTACAGCACGTTACTACAGCGCGTTACTACAGCGCGTTACTACAGCACGTTACAGCACGCGTTACTACAGCGCGTTACAGCACAGCACGCGTTACTACAGCACGTTATTACAGCACGTTACTACAGCACGTTACTACAGCGCGTTACCACAGCATTACACTACAGCGCGTTACACAGCGCGTTACAGCACGCATTACAGCGCGTTACTACAGCGCATTACCGCAGCACGTTACTACAGCACGTTACCACAGCACGTTACTACAGCATTACCACAGCACGTTACTACAGCACGCGTTACAGCAGCGCGTTACTACAGCGCATACCACAGCACGTTACAGCACGCATTACAGCACGCACCACAGCACGTTACTACAGCACGTTACCACAGCACGTTACTACAGCGCATTACAGCAGCACGCACGTTACTACAGCGCGTTACAGCAGCGCGTTACTACAGCACGTTACTACAGCACGCATACCACAGCACGTTACTACAGCGCGTTACTACAGCACGTTACTACAGCACGTCACTACAGCACGTTACTACAGCGCATTACCACAGCACGTTACTACAGCACGTTACTACAGCACGTTACTACAGCACGTTACTACAGCGCATTACCACAGCACGTTACTACAGCGCATTACCACAGCACGTTACTACAGCACGTTACTACAGCACGTTACTACAGCACGTTACCACAGCACGTTACTACAGCACGTTACTACAGCACGTTACTACAGCGCATTACCACAGCACGTTACTACAGCACGTTACTACAGCACGTTACTACAGCGCATTACCACAGCACGTTACTACAGCGCATTACCACAGCACGTTACTACAGCACGTTACTACAGCACGTTACTACAGCACGTTACTACAGCGCATTACCACAGCACGTTACTACAGCGCGTTACTACAGCACGTTACTACAGCGCATTACCACAGCACGTTACTACAGCGCATTACCACAGCACATACATAGTATTTGCTAGATTACTATGTACAGTAGTTTCCTTTTACTTTAAAGTGATCTAACTCAAAACTCTCTTGTCCTCCTTAATTGTGCTGCAGTGTAAGCCATCCAAGGGGCTCAAACGAGGCATCTGCTGGTGTGTGGATAAGTATGGGGTTCAGCTGCCAGGTTCCGACTACAGCCGAGGTGACCTCCAGTGCAAAGGTCTGGAGAGCAGCACCAACGAGTGAAGGTCCTCTGTCCTGCCTCTGGAAGCAGATCCCTTCCTCTGTCCTGCCTCTGGAAGCAGATCCCTTCCTCGGATTCCTGCCATATTCCATTAACTGCCAATCACATACTTAATCTTTACCTGTGTTAACCTGTCCTTCACCTGAGAACGGACCAAGATAAAAAGTCTAAAATGTAGATTTCTACACACCTCACTCATACCTGTTGACAGCTCATCACTTGTGAACCTCAGTTTCCTGTGGGACTCAGACTGTAGTCAGGTCAGCACCTACCGCCGTTCTACGCTCAGTAGTTTACGGCACATCAATGTTTCTTTCTCAGATTATCTCGTATTATACCAGTAAAAAATGGAGATTGTGGGCAAGTTTTCATTTCCATTAGTGTAAAAACAATATCTGAAGATAGATTAAAGGTCATTGTGTCTGCCCATGTTGCAACACATCTGTACACAATCCTTCTGTAGTCTGTAAGTGCTTCATAGCTTGGTCAGTGAGCAGTGTGATTGGCTGTCAGTGAGCAGTGTGATTGGCTGTCAGTGAGCAGTGTGAGTGGCTGTCAGTGAGCAGTGTGATTGGCTGTCAGTGAGCAGTGTGAGTGGCTGTCAGTGAGCAGTGTGATTGGCTATCAGTGAGCAGTGTGATTGGCTATCAGTGAGCAGTGTGATTGGCTGTCAGTGAGCAGTGTGATTGGCTGTCAGTGAGCAGTGTGAGTGGCTGTCAGTGAGCAGTGTGATTGGCTGTCAGTGCTGTTTCAGTCCTGCTTATTCCTAACTGACTCTCAGCACTTGTTAAGTAAGTTTAACATCTTGAAATGCCTTCTGGATTATTGAGAATAATTTAAATTTATGAGTTAATAATTCAGTTATTTGTGAAGAACTGGAATACATATTTTTTCCACCTCGGTAGAAGCCGGCACAAGCTCTTGATGTAAGCGTTGAGTTTAACATATGCAAAAGCGTGGTATTCTGTTGCTTGGCAGGAAGACATGGCTATTTGAATACAGGGTTAGACCAAAGCAACTAGCCGTGTCATTCTCCTCGCCTGACGCGCTGAGGTCCTGGTGCTCCTGGAAATCTCTGTGCCTTTTACAACTTGAATGCATTTGAATTCTGATTTACATTGAGACAACAAAGGAAAAATACACACACTCAAAGCAGACTTGTGCAGTTCACGTGTTCATTCAAATTCAGAAGGATGGCAGAGAGAGAGAGAGAGAGGTTATTGGTGTGATAAAGAACAGCAGTGTAGCACCAGAGTGGTTTTGATTGTGTGTGTGTGTGTCTTTGTGCACTTTGTGTTAGTAAGTATGACATTATGCATTTCCACAGATAACTGACAGCAGTTCAGTTAGCAACCAAATGAATCTGTATAACATGATTGTGAAATAATCTCCATCCTCTGATGTCAGCAGTTCTCATGGGTGTAAATAAGCCTTTAAAAAGACCTGTGTGTGTTTTTCTGTGTTTCTTAAAGCCATAAAAATTTAGGTACTTTCAGCAGATCAAATCCCTTCACTGACACTAATGTTTAGACTCCAGATGACTCCCTCTACACGAAGCTCGTTGCAGGGGGTCGTCTGTAGCTTGTACAGAATTGCTTGTTCTACAGACCAGTGTGACAGGGTTTATATTGTGTCTATTTAAAAAAAAAAATATTTGATTCAGGCCAAATGTTGATATTAGACCAAATTATCCACAATGCTTCTTCCAGGCATGCACATATACTGTGGATGTTCACACCAGTATCAAACAGATTACCCCTTTTGATATATATAAGAAAATTATGCTTTTAATTGATTACTTATAACTTCTTCAAGATATTCTGTTCAGAAATCTTATTCAGTGTGGCTTTGCATCATAACCAGGTGTGGTAAAAAGTCAAATTTATCAGAAGACATTAGAGAATCGGTGTGTCATATTTATTCACTGAATAATTTATGTACTCTTTGTCTCTTTTTTGTAATGATAAAAAGCATTTATTTAAATACGGTTTATGTACTCAATTATGAGAATAAAAATCACGTCTGGCTCTGTCCCAAGTGTGAAGTACAATAGGGAGGGTTGTGGGTTTAGTTTGGTTGGTCCCTTGTCTTTGTTTGTGGTGATAAGTTTGTTGCTTCAACAGACTCTCAGAAAGAGTTCGTAGTAACACAGTTGTTAACACTAACACGCAGGTTTTACAAAAGCATGTGTTGTGTAAATGGAGCACTTGTCTGACCGCAGACTGATTTCAAACACAGGCCAAAATGTGCAGTACGTCACCTATTGGGTCACGAAGACGCACTTTTAGGTTGTTTTGGGGTTCTGAATTGCCTTCTCCAGAGTACTGATCAGTTCAGCGTGATCAGATGTTTCTAGGTACGACACTGTGGGAAAATATGCAATTAGCAAAGCAAAATAAAATGATAGATTAGTAAAACTACTAAATCTTTGTTTAATGACCACATTAACTAAACTACAGGATATTCAGGTTGTGGTCACAGAATTGATTTAGTTTTATCTGACAAACTGTGAACATATAAACTGTAAAGGACTGCAGGATAATTCAGCCTAATGCTAAAAAAGTCTGACGTAATTAAAAAAAGTTATTGAGTTTGACGTCATGCGTGGGCCTCTAGAAACAGAACACAGTTGAAATGAGCCTTGCAATATGGTGGTAAAAAGAACAACGTTTTAATGTGGACTATGTTCTAGTGCGACCTGAACGCGGCGGAAGTTTACAGGCTCTCCTGCGTCTCTCCTGCGAATCATTTTTCAGAATACAACATGCTAGAGACCTGAAGAAAAGTCAACAACAACCAGAAGGGAAAGGCTAATATTCATTTAATGCCGTTTTGCAAATTATATCATGCTCCTGATATACTGAAATATTAAACACTGTTCCTTTTGTAGATTTATCAAACACAAGGTCTGAAGTATCGTGTGAAAATGATAAAAGCATAAGGAATATGATTATGAAAGCGCACGTGGAGAAACATCACTATGAAGAGATACGATAACAAGTGGCCTCGCCTGACTTTGGCTATCAGAATTTTAATGAAATTCATTTTGAGTTTAACAAACCTTTTAAAGCAACGTATCTCATGTTTTCTCTTCTTGGACATGACCACTAGGTGTCAGTGTTTGCCTGCGTCTGATCGTTCTTCTCTTGGGAGGTGGTGTGGTGTACTGCACAGTAGTGCCCATTTCATTATTTCTTTAAAAAATGCATCTTTACATCATTTGAGTCCAACTGGTTTGGTGTAGTCTCAGTGTAATCTGTAATTACATTTATGCACTACACATACTGTTGTTTATTAAGCCAGGTGGATCCCAGATTTGTCAGTGCTGTCCCATAGGACATGAAAGGTAGCAAATATCAAATCAGAGAGCATCGTCCAAATAATCTGGTAAGGCACTGTGAAGAGAATTATTGAGACATTCGACAAACTTGAAAATGTTTTACTGGGCTGTGAGCCTCCTGGTCATGCCCAGTCTTTCCAGAGAAGAGTCCGAATGGCAAGTTTCATACCCTCACATCTGTGATATAGAAACCATAAACAGCGCATGCTGACGGTTATCGTCACCCAGGGTTTGCTGGAGTGCGGTACTGCCCCTCAGTCCCAGCATGCATCACTCTGGTGGGGTTATGGGGTTATTTCACTCATATCATGCAGCCCAGCTTGTAAGGACACTTTGCTTTAGTATTTCCCCTCAGGTGTGTGAGTGGCTGTGGTAAGTGGCCATTTTAAAAGATGAACAGTTAGACAAATAGCACCAAAAAGACAGAACTATACAGTCGAACACAGCGAGTTTGAAAAGTCCTTGTAAAGGATGTAGAAGGATGTGGGATTATCATGAGATTAGTCTTAAAGAATCAACATTTAAAACCCGGAATGGTAAGACGTCGTATGAAAGCATGCATGCTTCTCTCCTCCCACAATCATTCTTAATGATGTCCCACTAAATGCTGGGAATCATCCCGTTAAACATACAAACTCGATCAACACTGACACTGCTTTGAGTTATCAACACTGACACTGCTTTGAGTTATCATGTATACTATGCCAGTTCTACAAAAACACAAACACACACACACACACACATAGACTCATATACACAAAGCATATTTGTAGCTTTTTGCGGGGGTTAAAACACTGATTCTTCAGGGTCCTCTGAGACCTCAGCTCTTGATGTCGGGGGTCACGGGGTCACAGGGCTGGGTTAGTTTTGGGATACAGGCTCTGTCTCCAGGTCATCCAGGTACTGGCTGCAGTTGGGGTCTCCTCTCACCCGTGGCAAGGCAGGGATGGGCCTCCCGGAGTGGGGGTCCACGCACCAGCACTCCCCCCGGTGGCCGTTTACGGACATCTTACACTGAAACACAGCACATGGTAATTTAACTCACCCAGGTCGATACCTGAATGCACCAGCAATATAAACACCATCATTATGACAAAAATGTTTGACAACAGTGTTTCTGTTTTTAAACATACGTATTCAAAACCACCACATATGACTTACAAGTTATGAATGTTTTCTAAGTGTTATATGAGTGATGCACAGGGCTACGCTGCCGCCATCTGTTTTGGTCTGAAACTGAGGGGGTGGTTTGTGTCGCTGGTGCCCAAGTAGGTGGAGTTTGATCGAAAAGCTGTTGATATAGCAACCTGCTTCAGGTTGTACTGGCCCTTCTTGTCACAGTTGGGTATGTGCAGGGAGTAGAGATCCTCCAGTGGGCCACGGTTGTCTCTGAAGGGCATGGTGGAGATCCTCTCCAGCACCTGGTCCAGCTCCTGCTGACACTGGCTCTGTCAAATACAAGGGTTACCTTAGACACAGGGGTTAGGGGTGTAGCTGGGACCTCAGACACAGGGGTTAGGGGTGTGGCTGGGACCTCAGACACAGGGGTTAGGGGTGTGGCTGGGACCTTAGACACAGGGGTTAGGGGTGTGGCTGGGACCTTAGACACAGGGGTTAGGGGTGTGGCTGGGACCTTAGACACAGGGGTTTGGGGTGTGGCTGGGACCTTAAACACAGGGGTTAGGGGTGTGGCTGGGACCTTAGACACAGGGGTTAGGGGTGTGGCTGGGACCTTAAACACAGGGGTTAGGTGTGTGGCTGGGACCTTAGACACAGGGGTTAGGGGTGTAGCTGGGACCTCAGACACAGGGGTTAGGGGTGTGGCTGGGACCTTAGACACAGGGGTTAGGGGTGTGGCTGGGACCTTAGACACAGGGGTTAGGGGTGCAGCTGGGACCTTAAACACAGGGGTTAGGGGTGCAGCTGGGACCTTAGACACAGGGGTTAGGGGTGTGGCTGGGACCTTAGACACAGGGGTTAGGGGTGTGGCTGGGACCTTAGACACAGGGGTTAGGGGTGTGGCTGGGACCTTAAACACAGGGGTTAGGGGTGTGGCTGGGACCTTAAACACAGGGGTTAGGGGTGTGGCTGGGACCTTAAACACAGGGGTTAGGGGTGTGGCTGGGACCTTAGACACAGGGGTTAGGGGTGTGGCTGGGACCTCAGACACAGGGGTTAGGGGTGTGGCTGGGACCTTAGACACAGGGGTTAGGGGTGTGGCTGGGACCTTAGACACAGGGGTTGGGGTGTGGCTGGGACCTTAGACACAAGGGTTAGGGGTGCATTTAATCCCACGTCATGCTCAGGGGAACATGTATATGATGTCACTTGGTTTGTCATTTGCTATCGTATGCAGAAGGGTCACTATGAACAGGGCGGTCAGGACAACCACAACACTTACTACATCTGGCTCAGAGCTCAGCATAAGATGGCAGCCATTGATAAGAGGCTTGGTGAGCCGATCAGTGTGTGTGTGTGTGTGTGTGTGTATTGAGGGTAGCTGTTTAGTAAGACAGACATATCTTTGCTTTGAAAGACTTCGGCAACTTTTCTTAATGGTTCTTCTTAATGGATGTGAAATACTGGCCCTGTAAATGGGATCATTCATCGTGTCATATTTTACAAACCATCCAGATGACATCACTTGGCACACAGCCAGGCCCATAAACCAGGACATTTAACCCAAACCACATGCAGAGAAGAGCCAATTAAAACACTACATACTCAGTGACAGATTTTCATATCAAGGCAATTGTTCTCAAGCTAACAGTTAAACAGAAAGCTTAACGTATTTGACAGTCTGGGGAGCTCTAGGTGAATGTTTTATGAAGCCAGAACATCTGCAGGACGTCCACTGAAGCACTACACAGTCATTCATGTGTTTCACGGGAGTGTGGCTCCCAAACGGGGGCGGGGCTTGTAAAGGGGGCGGTGCTCCTGCTTTGGGGGGAGTGGGGGAAACACAGTCTAAATGAGCATAAATAAACTCTGAGTAGATACGAAGAGCACTTCTTCATCACGTACCAGCTTGGCGCGTGGAACTTTGGCTTCTTCAGCTTTGATCTTCATCTTGGTCTTCATCTGCTGGCGGTGAAGGATGACTGCACCCTCCTTAGGTCCCATCCACTGGCTGGCTTTGGTGGGTTTCCTGACCGGGGGAACCTCAGTCTGGCCCGTCTCCAAAGGCTCCAGAACCTCACCTAGTCAGAGCCCAAAGCAGCACTTTACAAGCCAGAGATGGTTGGGAGTATACCGCTCTTACAAACGCCAAAGGAATACCAACACAGTTGAGCATGTCCCTATAACCCTTAGTGAACCTTGAAGTATGTCAGAGTCTCTGGTTCCTATTATTCGGACTCTAGGACTGGACCACCTGTCAAACAACATCACACAGGCTGGTGTCATCTCTGTCTGCACGCCTGAACCACACAAACAAACGCAGCGACCGCCTGGATTTGTTCCCTCGCCTGCCGGGGTCTGCGGTGGCGCCGCATGTCACAGAGATCCGCACCGGCCACAGCGGGTGCCGAATTAACGGACGCAAGGTTATTTCTGAGTTACACAAGAGCCCAGTACAAGTGAAAGAACGAGGCGAGGGGTGAACGCCTGCTCTGTGGACCATGGAGGGCAGCTCCGATTGTAGACGCGCATACCGTTCTAGCAGACTTGCTTTCCTCCCATTCTCCTGGCGAGACGGAGTTTGTCGGAGCGCTGAAAGATTTACCACGCAGGGGAAGGATGCGGGGGTTAGATAGGCTTCAGGGCATTGTTTTAAAGGGAAGCAGGTAAGGAGGGAATCACTATTATTGCAAAGGCTGAAGCAGGCCTCGTCCACGCACGTGTCTCTGCCTTACCTATATTAGTACGCTGCGCTAACACGCTCGGCTGGGAAGCGCAGCGACTCGGGCCAATTCTGCATCTTGAATGAAACGCGAGAGATTTGATTTATTTACACTGCGGAAGTTGGCGCCTTCTGCATCCAGTTTTTGGCCTGCATTACACAGAGAGGAAGCAGCTTTTAGTCATTTATGAATCTGCAGTCGCTCCCAGATGTGATGCGAGACGATCTCTCCTGGCAGAGTACCTTCCGCTTATTACCATGGCTTCGTTTTTAAAACCTGCTTCTCACAGTTACACAGTTCATTCTTCTGTGACTTGTATTTTTTGTTGTTTAAATTCACAGGTATTTCTCTCTGGGAGAAACATCGTCTATTCTGATCCCGCTTTTATAAGAACGTTGCACGTGTTTTCATGTTTCCGTTAGCACGCAGCGTTCGTCCTGGAACAGACCACCTCCACATTCCACATGCCTAAAACTGGAGTAGACGAGGTCCTAAACTCCTCACACACGTTCTCCTCACACACGTTCTCCTCACACACGTTCTCCACACACCACACACGTTCTCCACACACACGTTCTCCTCACACACGTTCTCCTCACAGACGTTCTCCACACACCACACTTTCTCCACACACACGTTCTCCTCACACACGTTCTCCTCACACACGTTCTCCACACACCACACTTTCTCCACACACACGTTCTCCTCACACACATTCTCCACACACACATTCTCCACACACACGTTCTCCTCACACACGTTCTCCTCACAGACGTTCTCCTCACAGACGTTCTCCACACACCACACTTTCTCCACACACACTTTCTCCACACACACGTTCTCCTCACACACGTTCTCCTCCTCACACACGTTCTCCTCACACACGTTATCCTCACACACGTTCTCCACACACCACACACGTTCTCCACACACGTTCTCCTCACAGACGTTCTCCTCACACACGTTCTCCACACACCACACTTTCTCCACACACACGTTCTCCTCACACACGTTCTCCACACACCACACTTTCTCCACACACACGTTCTCCTCACACACGTTCTCCACACACACGTTCTCCTCACACACGTTCTCCACACACACGTTCTCCTCACACACGTTCTCCTCACACACGTTCTCCTCACACACGTTCTCCTCACACCACACTTTCTCCACACACACGTTCTCCACACACACGTTCTCTTCACACACGTTCTCCACACACCACACGTTCTCCTCACACACGTTCTCCTCACACACGTTCTCCACACACCACACGTTCTCCTCACACACGTTCTCCTCACACACATTCTCCACACACACGTTCTCCTCACACACGTTCTCCACACACCACACGTTCTCCTCACACACGTTCTCCACACACCACACGTTCTCCTCACACACGTTCTCCTCACACACGTTCTCCACACACACGTTCTCCTCACACACGTTCTCCTCACACCACACTTTCTCCACACACACGTTCTCCACACACACGTTCTCCTCACACACGTTCTCCTCACACACGTTCTCCACACACCACACGTTCTCCTCACACACGTTCTCCTCACACACGTTCTCCACACACACGTTCTCCTCACACACGTTCTCCACACACACGTTCTCCTCACACACATTCTCCTCCTCACACACGTTCTCCACACACACGTTCTCCTCACACACGTTCTCCACACACACACGTTCTCCACACACACGTTCTCCTCACACACGTTCTCCTCACACACGTTCTCCACACACCACACGTTCTCCTCACACACGTTCTCCACACACCACATTTTCTCCACACACACGTTCTCCACACACACGTTCTCCTCACACACGTTCTCCTCACACACGTTCTCCTCACATGCCTGAACATCTCTCTCTGACAGCAGCTATAAACCATCTTTCTCAGCTTGCCGTCTCACTCAGCTAATTACTGCAGCACGGTGTCTTTCTGTCTTTTCATTTTATTTGATCCTATTTTAACTTTTCTATGGGAAATCTGTTTTTCTGCACTTTCTTCTGAATCATTATTACATTTATTTATTATGTTGTAATTTTTCTCTAACTGTATATACAGTGACCTTGTGTGTCTTCAAAGGTGCTTAAAAATAAAATGTATCATTAGATGAAATAAGGGGATGTTTGTAGTTCACCCAAACAAGGCCGAATTTAACCAGAATATCCTGAATATTCCCACTGGGCTCCCAGCAAACTGGAACTTTAGCAAACTGGTCTACCAGCGAACTGGGCATGAAGGGACACAAACAACGACCACTTATGAAAGCATGGAAGTGGGTGATTCTGGGGGAAGTGTTGCTTCCCTGTTCCCCCGTCTTTATGCTTCCCTCTCCTACACCAACACACATCCCCTGGTGTAGCACAGCCTCCTACACCAACACACATCCCCTGGTGTAGCACAGCCTCCTACACCAACACACATCCCCTGGTGTAGCACAGCCTCCTACACCAACACACATCCCCTGGTGTAGCACAGCCTCCTACACCAACACACATCCCCTGGTGTAGCACAGCCTCCTACACCAGCACACATCCCCTGGTGTAGCACAGCCTCCTACACCAACACACATCCCCTGGTGTAGCACAGCCTCCTACACCAACACACATCCCCTGGTGTAGCACAGCCTCCTACACCAACACACATCCCCTGGTGTAGCACAGCCTCCTACACCAACACACATCCCTGGTGTAGCACAGCCTCCTACACCAACACACATCCCCTGGTGTAGCACAGCCTCCTACACCAGCACACATCCCCTGGTGTAGCACAGCCTCCTACACCAGCACACATCCCCTGGTGTAGCACAGCCTCCTACACCAGCACACATCCCCTGGTGTAGCACAGCCTCCTACACCAGCACACATCCATCTGGGAATATGAAGCTGCTCTTCATTTGATCACACTTCACGTCTCGTGCAAGATGAGCCTTGAGAAATGGTTAGGGTTAGGGTTAGGGTTAGGGTTAGGGTTAGGGTTAGGGTCTCTTTGAAGACGCCGTCCCAGCGGGTCGTGCTGAGCTCAAACGGACTCAGGTGCACGCAGGGCACGGACTGCAGGGCTTCTGTTTGGCCTCTATTGCGTAATCCGCTGGCGTGACGCATGTCTGCTTCTCTGGGGAGAAACTGGAGCCCCAGGCGTGCTTGGTGCCGAGCGGGCAGCGTTGGCGGAGGTGCTGGGCGGAGGTGCTGGGCCGCCCCTCTGTACCCCATACCTGCCTGTGCAGCGTCAAAATACTTAGCATGCCGTCTGGGTTTAACACGAGTCTTTGTGCAGATTTTGTTTTGTTCTGAGATTTCTCTGGCTCCTCAAACCAAAAGTTGTGTAATCTGTTGTTGAAATATTTTTGCTAACCGCCTTTGAGCACCTTCCTTCTTAGCTGCAGAACCGTTTTGTGCCATGACCAGAAGATCGTGAGAAACGTTACTCATCTGTAAGCAATATGTAGAACTGCCTACAGATGATTTAGGTGATTTCTAGTTGTATATACTGCCTAAAGATGACCAAGGTGATTTCTTGTAGTTCTAGATACTGTTTACATATGTGTATGGTGATGTTTTAGATACTGTTTACATATGTGTATGGTGATGGTCTAGATACTGTTTACATATGTGCATGGTGATGGTCTAGATACTGTTTACATATGTGCATGGTGATGGTCTAGATACTGTTTACATATGTGTATGGTGATGTTCTAGATACTGTTTACATATGTGTATGGTGATGGTCTAGATACTGTTTACATATGTGTATGGTGATGGTCTAGATACTGTTTACATATGTGTATGGTGATGGTCTAGATACTGTTTACATATGTGTATGGTGATGGTCTAGATACTGTTTACATATGTGTATGGTGATGGTCTAGATACTGTTTACATATGTGTATGGTGATGGTCTAGATACTGTTTACATATGTGTATGGTGATGGTCTAGATACTGTTTACATATGTGTATGGTGATGTTCTAGATACTGTTTACATATGTGTATGGTGATGGTCTAGATACTGTTTACATATGTGTATGGTGATGGTCTAGATTCTGTTTACATATGTGTATGGTGATGTTCTAGATACTGTTTACATATGTGTATGGTGATGTTCTAGATACTGTTTACATATGTGTATGGTGATGGTCTAGATTCTGTTTACATATGTGTATGGTGATGTTCTAGATACTGTTTACATATGTGTTGGTCTAGATTCTGTTTACATATGTGTATGGTGATACAGCTCTTTTTGCATTGCCTCAGAGATCTGACTGCAGCCAAACTCGGAGTGTCCAGTAATCTGCATCCTGCATTAGTTTTTCACGCAGATGCTTCCGTAAATGCTTCCATAAACGTTGCAAAGTTGTGTGTTTTATTTATTTATTTGTTTGTTTATTTTCATGTTTCTTTGAATATTACATAGTTGTCACATTATCTTTGATAGTGTTGCCCATATCATAAAGAGGATTTAAAGAATCTAGTAGTAAATGGGATCTTGCAGTACAACCGAGAGGACCATAATGCGAGTGCTGGAAGGATCAGTGGATCAGGAACATTACCTGCTTGAGCATCTCCAGAACCACAGGTGATCCAGAACCAGACGTGATCCAGAACCAGAGGTGATCAGTCTTTTCATGACGATGATTTTTCCATGAGCTCCACGTCCATGGAGGCTGGGCGAGTGGTGGCTGTGCTGGGTGCGGAGTGCTCAGGGCTCTGCACCCACAGCCTTAATCACAAGCAGGTGTCTGGCGGCACTGTGCTCAGCCTCCGCGCGGATCCCTGGCACCGCCGGCCAGGCCTTAATAGAGCAGCGCATGAACAAAACTTTCCCCTCTCTTTTGATTTTTTTTCTCTCCCTGTGTCTCTGAAATTAAAGCTCTAATCCCCGTCCTGCTGGCTGCGGGAAGCTGGTGGTGGGTTGGATGCTGAGATCTACTCTACTGATGGACAACAGAGTGAAGGAGGCGGTCTGTGCTTGGTGCAGAAGGACGTAGCCGTGAGGGCCTGGTGAGCGGCAGCACAGCACACGCTGCAGACTCCTGGACCTGCTCCTACACGAAGGGAATGACAGCAGGAATGATGGGCTTCTACCAGACTAGTGAAGAAGAGTGATGGTATCCCACAGGCAATCTGTGACACGCCTGACACTATATCACACCGTGGCAGCACCGCACCAGATACTAGCTTAGCAATAATTATATAGCAATAAACAAATTGTTGTACGTGAATGGCTGCCTCAGTTCTGGCTGTGTGTAGCGGGACGTGTAAGAACAGAGCTCACTGTGTCTGCACACAAGTAGTGTCACGCAGCTCTGCTGGAGGTGCACATGCATATCCAAGTGCAGATCCCAGTGAACTGAATCTAATGCATTTTCCTATAGTGCAACTCTTGCTCATGTGAACATGATTCTCTCTCTCTCTCTCTCTCTCTCTCTCTCTCTCTCCTCTCTCTCTCTCCTCTCTCTCCTCTCTCCCCTCTCTCCCTCTCTCTCTCTCTCTCTCCCTCTCTCTCCCTCTCTCTCTCCCTCTCTCTCTCTCCCTCTTTCTCTCCCTATATCTCTCCCTCTCTCTCTCTCCCTCTCTCTCTCTCTCCCTCTCTCTCTCTCTCTCTCTGTCTCTCCCCCTCTCTCTCTCTCCCTCTCCCCCCCCCCCCCTCTCTCAAGCCTGCTGGACTCTTTTACAGCTGACCGAGTGACAGAAATGAACCAGGACTGCAGTGTTGAGGACGCAGGATGAAGGCTCACGTCTAGCATCAACTGTGCTTCTCTTCTCTAGCCCAGGGGAGCCTCTAGCTCACTGTGCAACTTACACCATGGTTGTTCAGTCCCCACACCAAAGGGTCACGGCACATACAAAAACAAACAAATAAAAAAAGTCCTCCACAAATTCCATTTGAGTTCCTAACACCACAGACTAACCCACCCAGTGCACTCAAAACCCCCTTATACACTCTAATCTCCCCCACACACACTAACCTCCCCCCATACTCTAAACCCCCTCTCACCCTATAATCCACCCACACACTCTATTCCCCCCACACTCTAAACCCCCATCACTCTAACCCCCTCATTCTAAAATCCATCCACATACTCTAACACTCCCACACACTCTAAACTCCACCACAAACCCCTCAAACACTCTAAATTCCCCCCACGCTATAACCCCAAAACACTGTGAAACCCCCACACTCTAACCCCACCCCCACACTCTAACCCCACCCCCACACTCTAACCCCACCCCCCAGCTCAGTCACTCCACTCAGCTCACTAACATTTCTGACATTGTTTGTATTATCTCCAAGCTGCTACAGGAAGCTCGGAGTTGACTCTGGAGCTGACACGCTAAGATTCTTGGCATGCAGGTTGCCGAGGTGCCCAGGGGAAATGGCAGGGGGATTATTATGGTCTATTTTGGTGCGGTAGGCACTGCTTCCCCTCAGGCCCGTAGGTACAGCTCACAAGCGCTGTGTTTACTTACTAGCCTCTGTGCCGGGAATGAGGGGCTTAGTGACGCCTACAGCTTTGTGTTGCTTTGCAGGCCCTGAGTGAGAAAGCACGACACCATCTCCACGGACGAGGACCACAACCATCTTAGGAGCAGCTGCCTCGGAGCCCAGCAGTGTCAGAGGTGCTTCTGCCCTCCACAGCCGAGGGCTTCCTTCCCGGCCGTCTGTCAGCCTGATCCAGGTGTTTGTGAGAAGCACCTTGGCTTCGTCGGTTATCAAGGACACACACATCTGTGTCACATTAGAAACAAATCAAGTAGAACTCTTGTGTCTTCTGTGTGAACTCAACAGCTGAGGTGAATTACAAGCTGTAATAAATGAAAGAATCAGACGGAACCTTTCAAAACTGGCACCGGCGTTGCTTATGCTGACGTTGGCTTCCCCCCTGCACACAACACAGCTTCACTCCAGCATGCAAAACAGCTGTTTGTTTTTGTCCAACAAACATGACATCTGAGGAGAACAAGCAATTCATCTCTCCCAGCACGTCATGTACACATCACAGGTGCTGTGAGATGTTCAATAGACTTTGACTGGGCAAACATTCCTTTCTGTTAGAACATGGACTGAGATCAGACATAAATCAGATCTGTTAGAACATGGACTGAGATCAGACCTACATCAGATCTGTTAGAAACAAAAGCTGGGCTCAGACCTAAATCACAAGCTCTTAAGGTAAGCAGTACAACCTTAAACTTGTCTCAGAGCAAGTGCAGATTTTGCTTTTTCTTTCTGTGACTGTCTCTCTTATCTATTACTCTGTTCCTTTCTCTGTCTGTCTCTTTTTCACTCTGTGTTTCTGTCTGTCTCTTCCAATTTTTCTCTTTCTCTCTATTGAACTTTGACCTCACTAACACGTTCAGGCCTATCCTTTGACACACGCTGTGAAAAATTTACTGCAAGATAGGGTCAAAGTGCAAAGTCCACCTTGCTAATCATTGGTGAATTCCAATAACGCTCTCACTATTCCTCTACAAATAAACAAGGCCACTCAGAAAGCTCAACTGCAAAATAACGCTTAGTGAACCCAGCAGCAAAGAATTTCCAGAGACCGCAAGATAGTCGGCATTACTGCTACACAGAAGGGGTCTTCCAGGTGTTGTGATTGCCTGTGGTTTGCGTTAAAATGACTAGAATATCTAAAATGGGTCAAATCAGAGCACGGTGCATCACGTCTCTCGGTTTCACAAAGCAAAACTTGACATTTTTGACTTGACATTTTTTTTTACTTTTGTAAGTACAATGGTAGGGCATTGGGATTGAACACTGAATAAGGACAAATTATCAGTAAAAGTGGAACAGTTACGTAATGGGATTAAAGTAGGAACTCGTTTTTAATCAGCATTTAAGTTTTTCTGACAAGGAAAACACGGGTGCCTGTATAAAAACCGCTTGCTGTATGTATTTTAGTGTAGTGTTGTGATATTTCGCAATAAATTTCGATTGTCACCGCCACAACACTTATCTAAATGTTCACCAAAATGTCAACAAGAAGAAAGTACAAGCCTGATTATGCCAGAAAGCCAAAAGCGATGTGAATCCTTTTTATATATAGACACTGTTCTTTGCACGCAATAAACTGTGCAACTGAGATGCCCGCACAGCCTGTAACCGCTAACATACCCGTGTTTTGGTCGATACGTTTTAAAATGTGCACAAATCAGAGCACTTACGGCTGACTTCCACGCTTCCCCGGGGCTCCCCGTCTACTTTGCGTCCGCATCGCCCGAGGCCCTGTACCAGCTGCTCCAGAGGCAGTTCAGAATCCGGCTTAGGGTAGCATCGCAGACCGCTGGAACATCTCGGAGTATACACGCCGCAAAGCTCGCCTTCTTTCCGGGCACACACCGGGCAGCAGCCGCAGCCCGGCTCTCGCACTATCTCCGCGCAAGTCTCCGTGAGCGCCGGACAGGCTGCTTGGCGCTCCGCGGTACAGCTTGGACAGCGGAAGACCATTTCAGCGCGGCTCGCTCCTGGAAAAGATACCAACGCCAGAAGCAATCCGTAACTCGCGTACAATATCATTATAGCGATGGGTCGAAGCGTCAGGGTAAAGAGAATTTGTATATGCAACTTCAGGTAAAGAGAAATTGTATTTGCGAACAGGTGAAGTGGAGCCAAGCGTCTGCAGGGTCCTATCAGCGCTCATGTCCCGCTGACATCATAGGGGTTGAGAGGCGCGCGCCGCGGCTTTGTCAAACCCCAAAAACTGCGCGCTAGAGTGCCGCTCGCTTCACACTGCACCTACACACTTTTACACACACACTTTTATCATGTAGTAGTTCATGTATTAAAATAACTGTACTACATTAAATCGTCTGAAACGTGTTGTTCTTTGTTAACGTTTCTGTTAAAACAGCAACAACAAAAAGGCATTTGTGCAATCAGAATCAGGTAAAGGAAAAAATCATTTTTAAACTGTCTGTCTTTTATTTTATGAGTAAGTCTCTGTGGGTTATTAGGCTTATAAATTGAATTGCACATTGGAAAACGGGTGTCACACACCAGTATTTCTGTTCATGAAATTCCTCTTCAAAGCCTTACGTATTTTCCACATCGCGAAGAAGGCAACATGGCGAGAATAAACAAACAACTAAACCAGGATGTCCAAGGGCACTTTGTGTTGTTATGGACATGACTAGCCCTCCGCACAGACTGTATGCACTGACACATAGTTAAACCGGTAAGACTACAGCCAAATGTTGTTCTCGTCTCTCAGTTGCCTATTGATTACAGGCCCAGAAGCTGGAGGATCATGCTTACCAACCAAACAAGCTCTCATTAACCCGTCTGGAGTGGAGACCTCGCTCTGTTGCCCCGGAGACTAATCGTTGTTTATTTAAGGGTGCAGAAATAGCTCCCCCATGGGAGACCTTCGCCTGCCGCGGTTGTCCAGGAGATATAAACGAGGATTGTTTGGCTGTGTGGGTACCCTCTGATTTCAGGGCATTCTGCACATTTCTGTTTGGCAGGGGCTCTGCTACGCCTTGGAGGGGGTGATGTAGGAGAGAGACGTCAGAAATGCCAGCATGCAGGGGGGCCTTCGTGATGAAGACAGGGTGTTTATGCACAGATTCATAATTCACTTAGAAAAAAGAACCAGCTGAAAACCATACCGCACCGTCTGGGAGGGTGGGGAAGAGGGTGGGGGTGAGTGTGTGGGTGGGGGAGGGTGGTGGTGAGAGTGGAGGTGTGTGTGTGTGTGTGGGGGGGGGAGGGTGGGGGTGAGAGTGTAGGTGTGTGTGTGGGTGGAGGAGGGTGGGGGTGAGGGTGGAGGTGTGTGTGTGGGTGGGGGAGGGTGGGGAAGAGGGTGGGGGTGAGGGTGGAGGTGTGTGTGTGGGTGGGGGAGGGTGGGGGTGAGAGTGGAGGTGTGTGTGTGGGTGGAGGGGTGCTTTGGCTAAAACGCAACTGTAAGTCCACTTCGTTACGAGTAATTTTTATCAAGGATATTTCTGTGTAAACAAGAGATATGAGATAAATAGCACCTGAAAGCTGATACCCCTATACATGCTCCCCTATACATGCTCCCCCTATACATGCTCCCCTGCACATGCTCCCCTATACATGCTCCCCTGCACATGCTCCCCCTATACATGCTCCCCTGTACATGCTCCCCCTATACATGCTCCCCCCCCCTGCACATGCTCCCCTGCACATGCTCCCCCCTATACATGCTCCCCCTATACATGCTCCCCCTATACATGCTCCCCTGTACATGCTCCCCTGCACATGCTCCCCCTATACATGCTCCCCCTACATGCTCCCCCTATACATGCTCCCCCTATACATGCTCCCCCTATACATGCTCCCCTGTACATGCTCCCCTATACATGCTCCCCTGTACATGCTCCCCCTATACATGCTCCCCTATACATGCTCCCCCTATACATGCTCCCCTGCACATGCTCCCCTGCACGGCTGCAGAGTTGACCTCTTACAGGGCCGGCACCTCATTAGGGTTAACCAAACATTTACAGTACACAGTGATTCATTCTGTTCCAGTCAAACTGAGCTTGTTACCTAGAGACAGTTGTGCTGCACAATATTACATAATTTGAGTGCAATAAAACTTGTCTGTGCTTCGATGGTGCTGAAGAGGGCTTTGCACACACATTTGCTCTTAAAGCTGAACTCTCATCTGCACCAGCTGTATTTCAGGCCTGACTCATACCATCCCCTCTCCTCACCATGAAACTGCCTGGAAGCATTTGCTATTGCTTCATTTATTTAATATCCTTTTATAAAAGAATTTCGAGATAGGAACTCAGAAATGGCCCAGAAAAGGTTTTATTTCTATGTTCTAATATAGATGTTAATTCATTAACTAGTTATGATGATGTTAGTTAGTTAATTAATATCTTCTAATATGTAGTTCATTCATATGTTCTTAAATAGATGTAGTTTATTTAAATGTTCTTACAGAGTCAGACAGGTTTCCTCCAAAAGGATTCTGTCAAAATCCCTAAAATCTAAAATCTTTCCACATCCCTAAAATCTAAAATCTTTCCACATACCTAGTTCCTTCTTTGTGGAATCTCTTTTTTTCACCTCCTCATAGAATGTCCGTTTCGTTCACATCAGACCACATTTTGTTAATGGCACCATTTTGTTCGAGCGGTGAGGATCTGAGGAGCTGAAGGCCTATAACATTTCCTTCCTGGACCCAAACAAATCCGTGATGCCATGAGTTCCATGGCACTTGGGTGGCAAACTGCCAAGCATCACAGATCCACCACCATTCTTCATGGAGGTCGCTAAGTTCTTTTCTACCTGACCTGATTCTGACACCAAAGACACTCTGCTTGTTTGTTGCCTGCAGGTTCTACTGTCGACCGCAGCACACGGTTCCAGCTGAACTTCCAGGAATGGTTAGCAAACTCCAGGTACTTGCATTTTTGCTGTGAGAGCAGAACGTGCTTTATTCTGCCAAGGCTTCCAAATAAAGAGTTGGCTTGAAAGTGAGACTGTAGTGAATATACTCAGTTGTCCCGCTGTGAACCCTGAAGAAAGGTCAAGGGTAACAGAGGGATCACTGGGAACGCCTCGGTCCTCCTCTCAGTCTTCATATTTTCTCCTCCAGGCAACTATTTGAAAGCTCTGAGTTACAGAGAGACGGGGCTTTTAAACGTATTGCCATAATGGTGGAGATTTTATGGTTTACCTAATGAAAATGGGTCTGTTCGGGTCTCAAGCTATTTTAATGGCCGATTTGTTAAGGTCAGGTTTCTGTCTCATTTGTCATTTCTTTAAAGTGTCTTCATACTGATGGATGACTATAGTGTTTTGAGTCTACCCTTCTGTTTATGTCTGTGACAGTGGAAATCATGGAAAGCCTTCTTAAAGAATTAGAAGAGTGCTTTAATGATACGCATGTATGTGATGTCAGATCTATGGCAATTCTACTTTGTTTATGTGAATGTCAATGGCAGGGGAAAACATTTGGGGGGAAAAATGTTTAATGTTTTAGAAGGATTTGGGGGGGGGGGGCTTTGGGGAATATTAAGATGTTAAGCAAAAAGATTTGTAAACAACCAATCTGAGAAAACTGCTCATGGTGGAATGGTGGATTGTTTACGAGACCTCACCAGCCGTGAGGACATTATTCATTCCTGCTCGCATTCTCCTGCTTTTGTTAGTAGGTGTGAAGCTGGGCTTACTGGCAGAATCATTACAATTTTTGTGTGTGTGTGTTCAAATCGTCTCCTTGGTCTTCGTCCAGGTTGTATAGAAAGATTAACTAATTTCCAAATGGAGTCAGTGTAATGTAGCCACCTACAGATGTACCTACACATGTGGAGAGAGAGAGAGAGAGGCGCCACCTGTTGGCCACTGTGCAAAATTGTTTTGGGATGGATCGTTAGCTAACCTTGTTAATAGAACAAATTACAGACAGTCTTGGGTGTTAATTAACTATGTGTAACATAAATATCATATACGCACGCACTATGCTGTGACAATGTCAGGCGCTATGGCAGTTGCCAGTGCATCAGTGCTAATGACTCCACCTGCTCTACTATTAATTCAGGTCAGTTCAGTCAGTTAATTCAGTCTTATTATCCATTTACATTATTGTCTTGGCTTTTCACCTTATGGGTCCCAGTCCGGGTTGCACTCGTAGGGCAGGATACAGAAAAGACAACTAACATGATTCAAATGTATTTCGTTTGTTTGTTTGATTTTTGTTTTCTTTTCCACGCATCTCTATTTTGATAAGATCATCAAACTAACTAAATGCCCAGCACTTTAATTACTATCGAATCAAAAATAGTCTTGGCCCCGAGAAATCAAAGAACGAGGTTCCGTGACGAGGTTCACCACAGAGGGCGCTAGAGCGCATCCGCTGCAGCGTTTGATTCGTTTGACTCGTCAGGGCCGCCGTACAGTCCGCGCGCCCGCTCCGCCCTCGTGATGGTGGGCGTCAAAATATCAACAACGAGAAGCGAGCGGCTAGCGCTAGCCAACTAACTCGAGCTTTGATTAAGCGCTTAAATGTGTTTCGCTGTGTCCACTGATCGCATCTTCTCCGACTCGTAAGGTAACGTATGTTGTCATTTGGGAAAGTGACTGATATTGGTGAAGTGTGAGTTGTTTGTTGAATTAATAGTGAGCTAGCTGGCGGACCCAGGGTCAGCTGGTTGCCTAGGTAGTTAGGTGGAGGTAGTTAGGGGGTTTTCATACGTTAAACATGTAGTTTGTAGCTAGTTGACATGTAGATATTACCTGTTGCTCATATATAAACATTAACAATCGTCGCACATGATTAGTTTTCTTTTTTTTGGTCATCTATAGAATATGTTACGAAATAAAAGTCGCCTAACGTCGGTTTCAGCCCGTAATCCCGTGTCCGGGCGGCTGAACGTCGCGCTCTCGGCTGTTGGGTCTTTTCTCGCTTTTTCGGTCGTGTGTTTTACGCGCACCGCGCAGACCGTGTGACCGACTAGCCGTGACTAAGCGGTATTTCCGCCTCACCACGCCACTGAGCACCGCGCGTTTAGTACCGCGGTTTAGTTTAGTTCTGTGTCTGATATCGACAGCCCTGCCGGTGTGTTCTGGTGCTTAAGAGCTTTTCCACATTGCGCTGTAATAGCAGCTGCTCTGCATGTGTATTAATTCAGGATGTCCGCTACCCGGGGTAGTCAAGCCACTCTGGTCCACAGCCTAGCCACGCTGCTGCGGAATAATGGTAAGTTACTGTTCTCCTGGTGTGCTTCAACATTAATTGCCCGTGAGCTGTTCTGCGGGTTATGTCTGTAGTTCACGTCGCGTCTCTCTGCGATCTCCTCCTGGGCGCCCGTAGGAGACTCCGTTTTGGACGGTTCCAGCATGCTCACCCTGCAGGCGGGCTGCGTCCAGCACCTCACGCATCTCTTTGAGCAGTTCCTGCTGAGCCGCACACACCAGCACGGCTTCCTGGCCTTGCCTTCGCACCCGGCCGACTCTGCCTCTCTCCTGCAGGTGCAGTTCATCTTCGACGTGCTTCAGAAGACCCTCTCACTCAAGGTACAGTGAGCCCTCAGCCTCACGTGGCTTCTCCAGTACACCAGAGGTAGCTGTTCACTGTAATGCTGTCATATCAGCAACTTTGCCATTTTGTTTATGACTATGGCATTTGGTGACATGTCCTGCTGAGTCGTGACTAAGGTGGGGTGCTGTTCCTGGGAGCCTCCAGATGGCACTGTTGTCAGTGTTGAATTTATGTCCAACAGATCATCAATCCGGCTGGTTCAAGCATGCAGTCCGTTGTGAAAATCTTCCCCTTTAAGTCACTAAAGCACTTAGAAGTAAGATTCAGACTTCATAATTTTTCACTCACTTAAACTGTGCAAATGTGCAAAAAAATGGAACTTGTCTGCTTGCCAGGTTGTCAATTGCGTCCACTAAATGCTCATATGGTTTGCTGATGGTTGACGCTTGTGCTAAAACGTTGTCCCCTTGTGTCTCTGGTGGCTGGCGTGGGTGACTCTAGCTGAAACGCATCCCCCCCCAGCGCTTGCAGGGTCTGCGAGCCGTCTACTCTCAGCTGGAGGTCTTCACCTGCTCCCGGAGCCTCACCACTCTCAAGGTGTCGCCTTCAGGAAACGACACGGAGATGAACAGACCTCTAAGCAGATGTGCAAAGTGATCTGTGTGGGATATGATTGTGTGTGTGTGTGTGTGTGTGTGTGTGTGTGTGTAACAGGAGCTGCTGTCACACTGTGGTGGAGATCTTAGCTCTGCCCTTCCTTGGTTAGAGCTTCACACCCTCAACTTCAGTTATAACTCCATTTCTTCTCTCGACGAGTCCCTGGTAAGCTCCTCCCACCGAGCAGCTGCCCTTTATTTACACAGCCTAACGCCCCTGTTTAACGTCTGCACTCCATCCTTCTTCAGAGTTTATTGAATGTTTTGAAGTCACTTGACTTAAGCCACAACAGAATCCAGGACTGCGCTGAGTTCTTGACGGTAGGCCACGTTTTTTAATGGGAGCTTCTGCTGCCAGGACGCCTGTTTTAGACGTGAACCACTGTAGCCCTTAATGACGTCTGCTCCGCCTGCAGCCTCTCAGTGAGCTGCAGCGCCTGAACCTCGCCTACAACAACCTGCAGGGGGCGCCACTGCTGGCCCACAATTGCAGGGCCAAGCTGATGACTCTGGTGCTGAGGAACAACGAACTGGAAACCATTAACGGTGAGAGCACGGTGCACACTGTATGGGGTGAGGGGTGAAATCTAAGATGTCTGCCCACGCCTACCAGCACTGGCATGTGGAGGGAGCAGCAGCGCCTCCAGGTCCCCATTGTCCTGCAGGCTGACGGGCCTGGCTAGACACACACAACCTATCAACACTGTGTTTTTCCACCATTACTCAAGAGGTTGTTATTGTGTCGGGCCTGTGTGGTGGTCCATATATGGGCATGGGATGCCCCGTGGACAGGTGCTGTGTTTGTCTCCAGCAGGCCTGTTGTTGCTACTGGATGTGTTGAGGCCGTGCGCTGCTGGGGAGGGTGTGAGGTCTGTGGTCTGCACAGCTCTCTCTCTCTCTCTCCTAGCCTGTCTCTCTCTCTCTCTCTCTCCCTGCCTGTCTCTCTCTCTCTCTCTCTCCTAGCCTGTCTCTCTCTCTCTCTCTCTCTCTCTGCCTGTCCTCACCTCTCTCTCTCTCTCTCTCTCTCCCCAGACTCCCTTATTTGGCCTCTGTTGCTGTTGGCATTGCGTTGTATGGAATTCCACATCGCTAGTTTCCCATTGCTTATGCAGAAGTGTGTGTGTGTGTGTTGGTTGTAGCAGGGCTTCAGGCGTTTTTTATTATGTATGTGTGTGGGCGTGTGTGCGAAATGTGCTCTGTACTCATTTATAGCAGATGGGTTTTATTCAGCCCTGGAATGACTTTCATTCATTCAGCACCAAGTCTTTTATTACGTGAGTGCGTGTGCATGCATACCACATGCATTTAGGGGTGTGTGTGTGTGTGTGTGTGTTTATTCAGCTCAGCTTTATTATCATACATATGTGTGCAATGTCTGCTAACAAACTGTAATTGGGTGTCCTCAGGTGTGCACGTTGGGTGTCCTCAGGTGTGCGCGTGTGTAGGTGACGGAGGACTAGCAAAGCCTCCGTGCGCTACAGACGGGGCTGCAGTCCCAGCGCTTTGTGCTTTGGTTGAGTTCAGTTTGCTTTTCTCAGCTTAACCTCAACAGACCTCACAGCTACACTTCCACATGTGTGTGTGTGTGTGAGTGAGTGTGTGTGTGCGCAGCAGTAAGTGTACCATGTGTCCTGGAGACAGGGAGTGCTGCTGGGTAGCTGATAAGCGTGTGATGTGATGCAGGTGTGGAGCAGCTGTCTTCTCTTCAGCATCTGGATGTGGCCTACAACCTCCTGGTGGAGCACTCCACGCTCACGCCTCTGTCTGGGCTGCACAACCTCCAGACGGTGAGACACAGCTCGCTACTGCCTCCTGCTGATCAGTACCGGGAAGTATTACATGCGTTCATGCAACAGTAAATATCTAAATTATTTTGTCTGTGTAACTTTGGTAATGGATAAATGGACCAACTGCAGTGTAGTGTGTCCCAGCGTCTTCCAGATTATCTGCTCGTTGTCTTGCTGTGTTGTTGTCTGGTTTATGTGATGAAGCAGCTTTTAGGGTCTTATTGGCTCTTCCATGCAGCCACTTCTGACTAAAGAGACGTCTGGTGTGAGATAAACAGATCAGAGAAACATTAGTGCCACAGCATTAAAACCACTGACCGATGAAGGCAGTAACATTTATCCTGTTAGAGTGGCACCTTAAAAGATCTACTGCTAACTCCCGATGTCAAAAGACGTGACCTGTCTTCCTGCTCAGATGTCTTGTGGGGTCCATACCTCCATGGGTCACATGTGACCTGTCTTCCTGTTGGGATTCTCTCTTGGCATGTATTTGATGCCTAGTTTGATATTCAGGGCTTGGGGAGTTTTGGGAAGCAAGTCCCAACAGTGTTGGTGTAAAGGCTGGTGGAGACGGTGTTGGTGTAAAGGCTGGTGTAGACAGTGTTGGTGTAAAGGCTGGTGTAGACAGTGTTGGTGTAAAGGCTGGTGGAGACAGTGTTGGTGTAAAGGCTGGTGGAGACAGTGTTGGTGTAAAGGCTGGTGGAGACAGTGTTGGTGTAAAGGCTGGTTGGAGACAGGTGTTGGTGTAAAGGCTGGTGGGTTGGTGTAAAGGCTGGTGGAGACGGTGTTGGTGTAAAGGCTGGTGGAGACAGTGTTGGTGTAAAGGCTGGTGGAGACAGTGTTGGTGTAAAGGCTGGTGGAGACGGTGTTGGTGTAAAGGCTGGTGGAGACGGTGTTGGTGTAAAGGCTGGTGGAGACGGTGTTGGTGTAAAGGCTGGTTGGAGACGGTGTTGGTGTAAAGGCTGGTTGGAGACGGTGTTGGTGTAAAGGCTGGTGGAGACAGTGTTGGTGTAAAGGCTGGTGGAGACAGTGTTGGTGTAAAGGCTGGTGGAGACAGTGTTGGTGTAAAGGCTGGTGGAGACAGTGTTGGTGTAAAGGCTGGTGGAGACAGTGTTGGTGTAAAGGCTGGTGGAGACGGTGTTTGTGTAAAGGCTGGTTGGAGACGGTGTTTGTGTAAAAGGCTGGTGGAGACGGTGTTGGTGTAAAGGCTGGGTGGAGAGTGTTGGTGTAAAGGCGGTGTTGGTGTAAAGGCTGGTGAAAAGGCTGGTGGAGACGGTGTTGGTGTAAAGGCTGGTGGAGACGGTGTTGGTGTAAAGGCTGGTGGAGACAGTGTTGGTGTAAAGGCTGGTGGAGACAGTGTTGGTGTAAAGGCTGGTGGAGACAGTGTTGGTGTAAAAAGGCTGGTGGAGACAGTGTTGGTGTAAAGGCTGGTTGGAGACGGTGTTGGTGTAAAGGCTGGTTGGAGACGGTGTTGGTGTAAAGGCTGGTGGAGACGGTGTTGGTGTAAAGGCTGGTGGAGACGGTGTTGGTGTAAAGGCTGGTGGGAGACGGTGTTGGTGTAAAGGCTGGTGGAGACGGTGTTGGTGTAAAGGCTGGTGGAGACGGTGTTGGTGTAAAGGCTGGTGGAGACAGTGTTGGTGTAAAGGCTGGTGGAGACGGTGTTGGTGTAAAGGCTGGTTGGAGACGGTGTTGGTGTAAAGGCTGGTTGGAGACGGTGTTGGTGTAAAGGCTGGTTGGAGACGGTGTTGGTGTAAAGGCTGGTTGGAGACGGTGTTGGTGTAAAGGCTGGTGGAGACGGTGTTGGTGTAAAGGCTGGTTGGAGACGGTGTTGGTGTAAAGGCTGGTTGGAGACGGTGTTGGTGTAAAGGCTGGTGGAGACGGTGTTGGTGTAAAGGCTGGTGGAGACGGTGTTGGTGTAAAGGCTGGTGGAGACGGTGTTGGTGTAAAGGCTGGTGGAGACGGTGTTGGTGTAAAGGCTGGTGGAGACGGTGTTGGTGTAAAGGCTGGTGGAGACGGTGTTGGTGTAAAAAGGCTGGGTGGAGACGGTGTTGGTGTAAAGGCTGGTGGAGACGGTGTTGGTGTAAAGGCTGGTGGAGACGGTGTTGGTGTAAAGGCGGTGTTGGTGTAAAGGCTGGTGGAGACGGTGTTGGTGTAAAGGCTGGTGGAGACGGTGTTGGTGTAAAGGCTGGTGGAGACGGTGTTGGTGTAAAGGCTGGTGGAGACGGTGTTGGTGTAAAGGCTGGGTGACGGTGTTGGTGTAAAGGCTGGTGGAGACGGTGGTGGTGTAAAGGCTGGTGGAGACGGTGTTGGGTGTAAGGCTGGTGGAGACGGTGTTGGTGTAAAGGCTGGTGGAGACGGTGTTGGTGTAAAGGCTGGGTGGAGAGACGGTGTTGGTGTAAAGGCTGGTGGAGACGGTGTTGGTGTAAAGGCTGGTGGAGACGGTGTTGGTGTAAAGGCTGGTGGAGACAGTTCCTCTGCCAGCTCCCTTCAGTGGAATCGTTCATCATGCAAAGCTACAGAATGTGTTTTTAACATGCCTAGTTACCTGATGTCTGTATTTTATGTCCTTTGCAGTTGCTGTTAGAAGGAAATCCCTTGTACTTCCAAAAAACACATCGACTATCAACTGTCTACCAACTGTCACCACGAGCTGCTGCCCAAGGAGTGAGTGTGTGTGTGTGTATGTGTTAATATCAAATAGATCCATCATGGATTCAGAAAGTAATCAAACCCATTTTTTTGCACAGTATATCGTGTGGTGGGTTTGAATCTCTTAATCTGTACTTTTTATCCATAACGCCAGAACGAGATCATGTTTATGAAAACTCCAAAACACAAAGGTATTCAGACCCTTTAGTCAGTACTTTGTACAAGCCTCTTTTGGCAGAGATCACAGCTGCAGGTTTCCATGGTTACAGCTCATCCTGATCTTTATGGCAGATCCTCTCACGCTCTGTCAGACCGGATGAAGATCTCTGATCTGCCATCGTCAGGTGTCTCCTCAGATGCTCGTTGGGGTTTTAGGCTGGGTCACTCGGGGCTGTTTAGAGACTCCCTGAAGCCACTTCAGACCTGGTTTATGGAGTCTGTTCTGTAGCCTCTACCGTCTGAACTCAGGACTCCTGGATGTGTATTAAACTGGTCCATCTGTTTCTCCCTCAGCTTGTACTGGACGGTTCATCTCTGTCTTCCGCTGAGCTTGCGGTGAGTTCGTGTGTTTAACCTATTTACCTGTTCACTGCTTTTATGACCAACCATGCTGACACATAATGGGAATGTATATGCAGCAACACTGATGGGGGGGAAATAGCTGCTCTTCAATGGTGAAGTTCTGCACCGTTGTAGCAATGAATGAGTGGTGGTAAGATATGTATAGGTGAGAGAAAGTGAGAGTGTGGTGGGTGGGATTAGGGCTCTGTTGGGTGAGATTAGGGCTCTGTTGGGTGAGATTAGGGCTCTGTTGGGTGAGATTAGGGGACTGTTGAGTGAGATTATGGCTATGTTGGGTGAGATTAGGGCTCTGTTAAGGATTTTTCACATTTTGTAGGCTGTGCCAAAGCAGAAGATGGGTCAGACATGTCAAGCACACCAAGTTGCCATGGCACCCGAGCAGGTGGTGCAAGATGTGTCGAGTGGAGGCGGGGACATGAGTGACGGTCTGTCTGTCAGCGAATCAGGAGCAGGCCGGATCCGCAGGAGGAGGTCCAGGGTGAGGCTACAGGCTGGAAACAGAATGTCTGTCTCTCTTATAGCACTCAGAGTCTCACATTTATCAGTCACTGACTCTGAGCGGTAAGGAATCTGACCTGTCACTGACTCTCAATGATCCAGAATGATCCTGAGATTTAGATCTTGGGTTGCGATTTTAACCACGCTGTCTCTGTTTGTGGAAGGTGAAGGTGAGGGCGGCTAGCATTTCTGAGCCGAGTGACACGGACCGTGAACCTCAACAGACTGCTTTGGAAGGTGGGTGGGGGCGTGGTGGTTGTGGGGTGGGGGGTGGGGGGAGGGGGTGGCCACTGATTGATTTTGCTGTCGTTACAGCATGATTGGTTGCTTGTGCTTCCTCCAACTTTCCCTTCTGTCAACCCGCTAGACGTCGTTCTGCCTCACCAGAAGGACATCGAGAGGATGGACAGCTTCCGTGAGCAGATGGGCGAGGACTGGCTGAGATTCCAACACCATCTGGACGGGTCGCTGGACCCCGCCCTGCTACCTGCCCCCAGGGCCGAGAGGGATGTGGCACAGGCCACCCTCTTCCCTCCCGAACCCAAGAGCGCCCCCCGGCTGCCGCGGCCTGAAGCGCTGCCAGCACCGCTGCTCTCCTCCGAGCCCAAAGGAGAAGAGGAGCTGGACACAGAGTCCACCCTGCAGTGGTCAGGACACAGCCCCCTGAGCACAGAGTCCACCCTGGAGACCAGCGCAGGCGAGCCCCAGGCTTCTGTTGAGGCCTGCACTCTCTCGGCACCTCTGCAGGAGGAGGAGGAGGAAGACCTGGGAGGTCTGTCTGCTCCGTGGTTGTAATCCTTTGCTTTATTTGTTTTGGGGTATTTTTTGTGCAAGTGTTGTAACATCTTTTTCTTTCTCTGCTTGTAAGATAAGTTGATTTTAAGTCAAATATCAAAGCCAATGTTAAAAAAAACAAAACAAAATGTTTGAAATTCTTCATCTTTATTGTTATTAACCAAAAAAAAAATCAGTAATTCTAGGAAAATGTTTTGTACCAAGTAGCTCAAACTCTGGAGCTCCAGGGAAGTGTGTGGATTGGTGATGGGTGTGTGTTGCTGTATCTGCTCTCCCAGTGGACCTGTGCAGACCCATGCTGGTCCAGGTGCTCTCCGAGGGGCCACAGGTGGAGGGGAGCACGCCTCACTTTCTACGCGTCCGCCAGGGTCACGTGCAGGAGGTGGAGGTACATCAGGGCCGCGTCAGGACTCAACTCGAGCTGTCCTGTCTGAGACACGTCTCCGTCTCTCAGGCCACCTGGATGGAAAAGGTCAGAGCCCCGAGCGGCTGGTACCACCTCGGTACCACCGGGTTTGGGTTTGACTCTGTGTTCACGCTACGGGCTTCACTGCATAATCGCTCCCTCGTTCTCTCTCTCCCCCCTGTCAGGAGGAAGAGAGATCACAGCCAGCTCTAGAGTTACACTTTAACTACATAAACCGCTCGAAGAAGAAGAGGAGGTACGCCATGCTGGATGAAGACCCTCAGCAGGCGGCGCAGGTTCTGAACTTCCTCTTGACTCTTGCACTACAGAGAAAAGGTTCAGCTCTGGATATGCAGTTATCAGAGAGACAGCATATATTTCAAAACTTCTGATGGGTACTTTCTTCTTAATTCTGTTCAAATATCAAGAAAGTTTAGCACAAAAAAGGGCACCTGCAGCCCTGGCACACGTGGGCACGTGCAGTAGAACTTAGATGTAGGTGGAGGATGATGGTGGCGTTAACACTGGTAAAGGCCCTGGTGCTCAGTAGAGACCTCCTTTATTTCCAGTACCAGCATGAGCTGTGAGACGCCGCTAGACGGGTGTCTGTAGTGAGCACGGAGGCGTCTGACGGCGTGACTCACGTGTGCCTCTCCCTCAGGTTCTGGCCGAGGTTCTCTCCAGGGTGGTGGCGGAGAATGAGCAGCAGGTGGTGGAGGGGAGGGAGAGCGTGCGTCTGCAGTGTCTCAAGTGCAGCTCCGAGTTTCCCCATCCGGGAACCCAGAGCTCCTCCGGACGGCTGGACGAGCCACCGGCCTGCCAGACGCGTCAGGGCGGGACGGGACGCACAGGACACGGTCCAGGTGAGACGCAGGGTGTGGGTGGTTCACTCCTCCCCCGCACCGGCCCTGAAGGCGTGGAGTCCTCCCTGTGCGTTCCAGACCAACACCAACGTGTTTACTCTCCACAGCTTTCAGCATCGCACGTGTCCTTGAGGTACAGCGTTTTCCCTCGAGGACAACCCCCCCCTTGCTTCCACTAAGCCTTGTTGAAGGACACGTCTGTACGATGGTGTATCTTCTTCTTGTTGCATGTAGCCACTGCACAGCCAGGCACGTTAAGATATGCTTCCCTGCAGACGAGCGTCTTGTTCGGACACGCCGGCAGCCGAACGCACGTTCCGGGCTTGTGTTCCTGGTGTGGTTCACGGGGCGAGCGCGTCTCCAAACCTGTAACACTGCACTGCGAGCGCGTTGTCACGGCGCCACATAAAGACCACATCTCTGCTCAGGCAGTGGTGCAGTGGGGCTCCTGTTGGTAATCACCCTTGGCGTGCAGGTAGATGCCCTGCGCGTGAGGCGTGCAGGTAGATGCCCTGCGCGTGAGGCGTGCAGGTAGATGCCCTGCGCGTGAGGCGTGCAGGTAGATGCCCTGCGCGTGAGGCGTGCAGGTAGATGCCCTGCGCGTGAGGCGTGCAGGTAGATGCCCTGCGCGTGAGGCGTGGCGGCACACGTGCCTGCAGGGTTCTTGAAGCGTTTACTCAGCTGCATTAGGTCTGTTTGTTTGCTCTCCAGCTGCTGGTTTTGGCCGAGGGCGCACTCTCTGCTGCGAGGGGGCGGGGCTGAGCACGGCTGTTTGTTATTGGAGTGTCAGAGGCTTGCATGCCTGATGAAGGCAGAGCTCCGCCCCCTGTGGAGCGACATCACTCGGCTCCGTTATCTCTCCTTTTCATCTCCTTTTTGATCTCTGAACGTTCAACCTCTTTTCTGACACGGGTGACTGACTTTTACTGTCCACGGTTTTCTAAGTGCAAGCCTGAAAGGTCCGCGCTAAATCAGCACTGGTGGTTAATAATATCGCTTCAGCGCTAAATCAGCACTGGTGGTTAATAATATCAGCACTGGTGGTTAATAATATCGCAGCGCTAAATCAGCACTGGTGGTTAATAATATCGCTTCAGCGCTAAATCAGCACTGGTGGTTAATAATATCGCTTCAGCGCTAAATCAGCACTGGTGGTTAATAATATCGCTTCAGCGCTAAATCAGCACTGGTGGTTAATAATATCGCTTCAGCGCTAAATCAGCACTGGTGGTTAATAATATCGCTCAGCGCTAAATCAGCACTGGTGGTTAATAATATCGCTTCAGCGCTAAATCAGCACTGGTGGTTAATAATATCGCTTCAGCGCTAAATCAGCACTGGTGGTTAATAATATCGCTTCAGCCGCCAAATCAGCACTGGTGGTTAAATCAGCAAATCAGCACTGGTGGTTAATAATATCGCTTCAGCAAATCAGCACTGGTGGTTAATAATATCGCTTCAGCGCTAAATCAGCACTGGTGGTTAATAATATCGCTTCAGCGCTAAATCAGCACTGGTGGTTAATAATATCGCTTCAGCGCTAAATCAGCAGTGGTGGTTAATAATATCGCTTCAGCGCTAAATCAGCACTGGTGGTTAATAATATCGCTTCAGCGCTAAATCAGCACTGGTGGTTAATAATATCGCTTCAGCGCTAAATCAGCACTGGTGGTTAATAATATCGCTTCAGCGCTAAATCAGCACTGGTGGTTAATAATATCGCTTCAGCGCTAAATCAGCACTGGTGGTTAATAATATCGCTTCAGCGCTAAATCAGCACTGGTGGTTAATAATATCGCTCAGCGCTAAATCAGCACTGGTGGTTAATAATATATCAGCAGTGGTGGTTAATAATATCGCTTCAGCGCTAAATCAGCACTGGTGGTTAATAATATCGCTTCAGCGCTAAATCAGCACTGGTGGTTAATAATATCGCTTCAGCGCTAAATCAGCACTGGTGGTTAATAATATCGCTTCAGCGCTAAATCAGCACTGGTGGTTAATAATATCGCTTCAGCGCTAAATCAGCACTGGTGGTTAATAATATCGCTTCAGCGCTAAATCAGCACTGGTGGTTAATAATATCGCTTCAGCGCTAAATCAGCACTGGTGGTTAATAATATCGCTTCAGCTAAATCAGCACTGGTGGTTAATAATATCGCTTCAGCGCTAAATCAGCACTGGTGGTTAATAATATCGCTTCAGCGCTAAATCAGCACTGGTGGTTAATAATATCGCTTCAGCGCTAAATCAGCACTGGTGGTTAATAATATCGCTTCAGCGCTAAATCAGCACTGGTGGTTAATAATATCGCTTCAATGCTAAATCAGCACTGGTGGTTAAAATCAGCACTCAGCACTGGTGGTTAATAATATCGCTTCAGCTAAATCAGCACTGGTGGTTAATAAATCAGCACTGGTGGTTAATAATATCGCTTCAGCGCTAAATCAGCACTGGTGGTTAATAATATCGCTTCAGCGCTAAATCAGCACTGGTGGTTAATAATATCGCTTCAGCGCTAAATCAGCACTGGTGGTTAATAATATCGCTTCAGCGCTAAATCAGCACTGGTGGTTAATAATATCGCTTCAGCGCTAAATCAGCACTGGTGGTTAATAATATCGCTTCAGCGCTAAATCAGCACTGGTGGTTAATAATATCGCTTCAGCGCTAAATCAGCACTGGTGGTTAATAATATCGCTTCAGCGCTAAATCAGCACTGGTGGTTAATAATATCGCTTCAGCGCTAAATCAGCACTGGTGGTTAATAATATCGCTTCAGCGCTAAATCAGCACTGGTGGTTAAATATCGCTTCATAGCACTGGTGGTTAATAATATCGCCTTCAAATCAGCACTGGTGGTTAATAATATCGCTTCAGCTAAATCAGCACTGGTGGTTAATAATATCGCTTCAGCGCTAAATCAGCACTGGTGGTTAATAATATCGCTTCAGCGCTAAATCAGCACTGGTGGTTAATAATATCGCTTCAGCGCTAAATCAGCACTGGTGGTTAATAATATCGCTTCAGCGCTAAATCAGCACTGGTGGTTAATAATATCGCTTCAATGCTAAATCAGCACTGGTGGTTAATATAGCGCTCAGCGCTAAATCAGCACTGGTGGTTAATAATATCGCTTCAGCGCTAAATCAGCACTGGTGGTTAATAATATCGCTTCAGCGCTAAATCAGCACTGGTGGTTAATAATATCGCTCAGCGCTAAATCAGCACTGGTGGTTAATAATATCGCTTCAGCGCTAAATCAGCACTGGTGGTTAATAATATCGCTTCAGCGCTAAATCAGCACTGGTGGTTAATAATATCGCTTCAGCGCTAAATCAGCACTGGTGGTTAATAATATCGCTTCAGCGCTAAATCAGCACTGGTGGTTAATAATATCGCTTCAGCGCTAAATCAGCACTGGTGGTTAATAATATCGCTTCAGCGCTAAATCAGCACTGGTGGTTAATAATATCGCTTCAGCGCTAAATCAGCACTGGTGGTTAAAATATCAGCACTGGTGGTTAATAAAATATCGCTTAATAATATCGCCTCAGCGCTAAATCAGCACTGGTGGTTAATAATATCATCAGCAGTGGTGGTTAATAATATCGCTTCAGCGCTAAATCAGCACTGGTGGTTAATAATATCGCTTCAGCGCTAAATCAGCAGTGGTGGTTAATAATATCGCTTCAGCGCTAAATCAGCAGTGGTGGTTAATAATATCGCTTCAGCGCTAAATCAGCACTGGTGGTTAATAATATCGCTTCAGCGCTAAATCAGCAGTGGTGGTTAATAATATCGCTTCAGCGCTAAATCAGCACTGGTGGTTAATAATATCGCTTCAGCGCTAAATCAGCACTGGTGGTTAATAATATCGCTTCAACGCTAAATCAGCACTGGTGGTTAATAATATCGCTTCAGCGCTAAATCAGCAGTGGTGGTTAATAATATCGCTTCAGCGCTAAATCAGCACTAGTGGTTAATAATATCGCTTCAACGCTAAATCAGCAGTGGTGGTTAATAATATCGCTTCAGCGCTAAATCAGCAGTGGTGGTTAATAATATCGCTTCAGCGCTAAATCAGCAGTGGTGGTTAATAATATCGCTTCAGCGCTAAATCAGCACTAGTGGTTAATGATGATGATGCTTCTCAAACGTTTCCCTTTCGTGCTGTCCTCAGATGACATCATTTACTGCCCAGAATGCAGCAGTGATCATGTGGTCCAGCTGACTGGCCATGCGGCCCTCTCCACCAGTACACCTGTCACTGTGGATGCTGGCCAGAAGACCAGGTGCTTTCACTTTGATGACATCGACACACCTGTTCGCCCTCAGATGCCCCTCAAGGTAACCTAGCAACATCACTGGACCAAAAGCTTTTTTTTGGGGTTGTTTTCATAGCATTTCCTTCTCATCAGTTGTATGTTGTTGTTTTGAAGTCATTTAAAACGCCGTGCTCCGTTTTCAGACCCAGAACCTAGACGTGTCTCTGCTGTCGTCTGGCGGCGCCCTGCGTGTCTCGAACGACTCTGAGTTCTCCACGGTGCAGGAAGGAGCCACAGACACCTACCTCACTGCCCACAGCTCCCTCTCCAACCTTACGACCAATCAGAGCGAGGCCTGGTCCGACCAGCCAATCGGCTCTTGCTCCGCTGACACGCGAGCACAGGGGGACCTGGAAGGGATGGAGGATGGGCTGACAGGAAGTGGCACTGGTAACCAGGAGCATCAGGACCGCCCCCAGTCTGCGCCGCACATCCAAGAGCCCAGCTGTGGTGGGTACCGGGGAGGAGACGGAGGTAGTGGGCCGGAATATGGAAGTGGTGGAGGTAGATGCTGAATAGCCACTGGTTCTTCAGACCCAAGCCCTGATTAGTCCCGAGTCCTGCTGGAACAATCGGCCTGCGGGACGTTTCCAGACTTCGGTCCTGTCCTCTCTGTCCTCTGTCCCAGCCGCGTCTCCGCCCAGTCAGATCAGCCCCTGGCAGTTGTTCAAACGTGTCTTAGTGTCACCAGGAAACCGCGTGGCTGGAACACAACAGTTAAGCTCCTGTCACTTCCATCCAAATCAGGACTGTAAGGAGGCGAGTTTGTTTAACCGTTGCAAGCGTTGGGCATGTGGCAGTGGTTTTGGCAGGAAGGAGCCTGCTGTCTTATACACTCGCTCCTCGCTGGGCAGTACGTCTGCGATCGGCTCCAGTTCTAACTAGAACACCATACATGTAAAATGGTCAAGAAGGTGTTTGTCTTCATGCTGTGTGTGTGTGGGGCCAGCAGACAGCGTGACAGACATGTTATTTAGTTGTTTGTGGTTCTTGCATTTTTGCCTGCTCGTTTTGTGTCCACACACTCGCTGTCTGTGTGTTTCAGTGCCCTTTGACCTGATGTCAGAAGATCTTGAGGCAGTGGACCACCGGCTGAAACTCTTCCTGGATGTAGAGGTGTTCGAGGGAGAGGAGGAGATCCACGGCTTCCTGAAGGTGAGAAGTTCATGGTGTCTTTAACCTTCTCGTCTGAACACCATGTCCGCACGTTGCTACTACATTTACATCACACTATGTTAATTTTATGACTCCAATTAAACTGCAGTATGCTTGGATCTGATGCTCTCACACCTGATGCGCTGTAAGGGAGAGCGTGTGAAGCCCTTGGTCGGGCCAGCGCCTTCCTGCCCCACGGCCACCTCCTGTGGCCTCACGGCTGGGGCAGGGGCTCTCGGTTACCCCCTTGACCAGCTGGTGATAACCGGAGAGCAGGTCACGTGATGAAGTGCACAGCAGGGCAGGGACCTTCATCCTGCTGCTCCTCCTCCTCTCTGTAGCCCCCTGCTGTTCCCAGAGCTATTCAAACATGCCACTTAACCTGAAAGGCTTTTAAAGCCGCCCCCCCCCAACACACACACACACACACACACACACTCCCCACTAACATACAGACTCTCTTTTCCATCCGCAATCTGTCAATAGAAATCTTCCTTAATGTGGAAACGTGCTCTGGTTCACTGGTCAGGTGCTTTAAACTGAACGAGTGTAGTATTCATACTGTGTGTGTGTCGTTTCCAGATGTCCGTGGTGAAGTTCGGAGACCCTGTGGAGTTCCCATCTCTCATGGTTGTGTCTAACCAGCACATCTACATCCTGGAAATTACATCACAGTCAAAGTAAGCCAGTGGTTGGACTGAAGCAGTTTAACAACCCCCTCCCCACTAGTGTGTGTGTGTAGTGTGTGTGTAGTGTGTAGTGTGCTGTCAGCACTAGTGTGTGTGTGTAGTGTGCTGCGAGCACTAATGTGTGTGTGTGTGTGTGTGTGTAGTGTGTGTGTGTAGTGTGCTGTCAGCACTTTTGTTTGTGCTACTTTCCCACGCCTGTTGTTTTTCTGCTGTTGTGTAATGGTGTGGTGTCGTGATTTGTGGCTCTGAATGCACCTGTGCGCCACCATGCTGAGGTAAAATTCCAAAGTATTCCAAAGAAATGCGTCAGTAACCAGGTCTGTGGCTCGGGTGAGTTGATTGGCTGTTCTGTTCGGCCTTCTGACCTTAGACTTCACATTTGTACAAAACAAGGCCTGGGTCACTTTTCAATAAAGCGAGAAACATATTGTTTTGGGAGGGACGGCCCTAAGAGCTCTGGTTTCTAGTAATCACAGATGAAATGTTCTGGTACACAAGTGTTTGAAAACCATTGTGAGTGCCCTTTTGAAACAGGTAAGCTGTCGCTAATGCATTGTCACGTGTTCCTCCGTATCTGTGTCTCTGAGGAACACAGATGAGACACCAGCAAATGTTCTGGTCCACCTGCATCACCTTACAGATTCTCTTCTGGAAACGACTCTAGAAATGTCCCCCAGTGCCTCCTGATTAGCTCCCATGATTTCAACATAATCATCATTTTATAACCATCAAATGTTTCTCTGCTGAAGTTTTTTGTACAGTCTCCTGCACTGCCTCGTTTCAGTGCCCAGAGTGTGTGACCCTTTGTGTCTCGTCCTGTGGGTGCACAGGGACCAGCCCTCCGACTGGCTGCGTAAGAGAGCCCGACACCGGCTGTGTGAGCTCCGCTATCTGGAGGTGGGACTCGGCTCCCAGACCATCCACATGGAGTTTGAGGAGACGGGTGCAGCCTACACACTGCTGGTGCGCGACGGAGCACGCTGCAGACGCTTCTACAGTCACCTGACAGGCAAGAGCTCTCACACACACACACACACACACAGATCCTGCACACATCATGTGACGTCCCATCCTTCACATCACTGCTGTACTACCATAATACTCCCAGGAAAAGGAATGTTTAGAGTATGTTTGTACCTGTAGTACATTTACGATTTCAACATTGCTGCTTCACTATAAATAAGTTTCATTTAGTGTTTTGATGTGTTTTAGATGCACTGATTTGGTTGCCAGAGGAAACCTTGAGCTTGTCATAACGTCTCATTAATGTCTCATTATGGTCTCTTGTATTTCTGCATCTCTAAAGCTGAGTCTGTCTCTTGTCGAATTACTTGAATGCGCATAGTCACCCTCTGATGAATCACCACTGTGTGAAGCACGGGACGTCTAACTGGACCTTCAGTGTCCTGCTGCTGGACATAAGTCATGATCTGGTGATGTCTCACACTCGCTGAACCTTCAGACCTGTTCACGGGAGCGTCCTGTTCTCTGTTCACGGGAGCGTCCTGTTCTCTGTTCACGGGAGCGTCCTGTTCTCTGTTCACGGGAGCGTCCTGTTCTGTACAGCGCGAGACACTTGGCTGATGTCGTGACCTGCAGGTACCAGCTGGATGGCTGTAGCTGTTGATCTCTGCGGTCCACAGCATGTTGGTGGTGAAAACGGTGCAATGTGCACTATGGGATTTATGGTTCATTTATAAGCGCTGCTTTATAAGCCCAGCACCAGCCTGGTCCGGATGTACCACACCAACACTGCCAGCTTGTCCATGGTCACAACTGGAACTTCAAACCTCGCAAACATTTAACCGCATGGATCTGAGTCATTTCCGTGACTGCTCCACTTACACGTATCGACGAACTCACTCGGAACTTGGAACGTGTCTTCAGATGTCTTTAGTAGTGCTGTGGTGAGAAGGAGGAGTGAACCTGCCGGATTACATGAAACTGAGTTGCTCACCTTGTGATTTGCCAAACAAACAGAGAAACGTTCTCTCATTGGCCAGAGATTTGGCCTAGCTCACAATCTCCAGCTGTTTATTGTGTGTTAAAGAGTGAACACTCGGGAAACTGTGTTTGTTTAGTTCTTTCGGACAGCTGTGAAAATATTTGTCTGAGGGAAGAACTGAAGGATACCTTTACCATAATAAAGGCCGTCTCAGGCGGACGCTTCAGCCGAGCACACCGGAGCCAACTGGACCCCCCCGGGAACAGCCGGCCCAGACCGTGCTCAGCCGGGCTTCTGCCGTGAGGTAAAGCCGGTTTGGGTTTGGGAAAGAGAGTGACGAATGTTCCCCCAGTCGCCGTGACACACACACACACACACACACACACACACACACACACACGGTGAGCTTTGATCCAGCCTGGGTGTGTGTGCCAGTTAGCTGCTGGGGTTTTTGCCAGGTGTGAAGTTTCAGTAGACAGTGTTGCACAGTTGAAGTCTTTGCAGTCCTGTAGTCCATTAGACAGAACCTTCTGGTCTGTATCTGACTGTATCTGTCTGTATCTGACTGTATCTGACTGTCCCGATATCATCAGACCAAGACTCGCCACTTGAATCACTGAAAATCTCATTGTGTTTGGCACCAACATCTCTCTGGACATCTGCATGAACGTGTTAACCCCAGATCAAACTGCCTTCTCAAAACAAAACAGGACCTAAGAGTGTTCCCTGCAGAACCTGGGCTTTCTGCAGGGCTGCGCAGATTTAAAAGGCTGGGAACCTCCGCCTCCGTGAAACCTCAGAGAGGCAGCGTGAGACGGGCCGTGAGACGGGCCGTACTCCAGCGCCTCCGCACTCCCCTGTCCACACGCCCTTCACTGGATCGGTGGTCAGACCGAGTATTGCGTGGGAATTGTTTAAGGTGTGTGAAAGTGAGACACAGGTTTGATGTCGCACCAACCGGCAGGCAGCACAAAAGACTCTTCACCTCAGGCAGACGAAGCCCCTCAGAAGTGGTAACGGTCCATTTCCTGAAATTGTATTCAGGAATATCAGTTTCTTTAGACTACAATGCCACAGTGGCATTTTCCATTACCTACCAGCAAACGTGAATCTTCACACAGTGGGAAGCGGGTGGAACAGTGAGCAGGAGAGTGTGCCGACACTGTTATTATCAGCGCTATTGTTGGCGACCTGTGTGCTCTGGAAACCTGTACAACAAGAGATCCATTACCTTTTTTTGTGTTTGACAAAACAGTGATGTTACTGGAGGTTTTGTCACGTCATCCTCCATGCAGTTTGTCCAGGGACGTCTGTAGACGTCTGCACCTCCGTATAGACGACTGTAAGGATTTTGATGGCAGACAATATGGTGGATATTTGACTAGCATTTCTCAAACTGTTAATCTGACCAGTCCTAGTTGTGAGGGGTTTGTGTATCCTAACCCAGGATATTTAAGCCCTACAACAAACATTCATATCTTACTAAATAAATAATTATTAATTGCTTTAAATGCACCCAAGACGTTTGCATGCAAACTATCCTTGATATCCATAGAACTTTTCTAACCTTTTTAAAGACTTCAGACAGTATAGAATACAGGTCACACATTTCTACTCCTGAGGTGGTGATGAATATTGGGCTCTGTGGGGAGGAGGAGGACGAGTTCTTCATCATCAGTAATGCTGCTCTTCTTTACCGTAAAGGACTAACCAGGGAATTTGCTCCAAAGTCTGACAGCAAGTTAAAGGGAATCTCAACCACACGACTGAATCCCAAACACCATCTCTGGTATGTAGAACACATCCCTAGTACTCTCTCTCTCTCTGTCTCTCTCTGTCTCGCTCTCTCTCTCTCTGTTTCTCTGTTTCTCTCTCACTCTGTCTGTCTGTTTCTCTTTCTCTCTCTCTCTGTTACTCTCTCTCTCCGTCTCTCTGTTACTCTCTCTCTCCGTCTCTCTCTGTTTGTCTTTCACCTTCTGCCTCTCGGCGTCCTAATGACACACATCTGTAATTACAGATGAGGGGTGTGTGTGTGTGTGTGTGTGTGTGTGTGTGTGTGTGTGTGAGACAGGCCACTGGTGTGTGAGGGCAGTGAAATGGCAGTTGAGGGAGTCGGTCCTCCTCCGTTCCTTTACCTGCTGGCCTTCCTGCAGCAAGGTGAGTGTTTACGCCTCTGAGCCGCGCTCTCATTGGTGGAGACGCCGCAGTGAAGAATGTGGGCGGAGCATTAGTGCATGCAGCCACTCGCCCGTGACGGGGCAGAAGTGCTCCACACACGCAGCACAACACCAGCCGCTTCCGCTCCTCAGATCAGTCACACGCCACAACTTCACGTTCTGTTCGCGTGCGAAGGCTGTTCCCAGAACAGCTGCTTTAACTCGCTCCCTGCCACCCTGCGAGTCCTACCCTGGCCTTACCCCCCGTCACCGTGGGAACAGCCCGATGGAACAGAGCACCCCCGGCCTGATTGGCAGAGGTGTCTCGTGACACGGCTTGCTGGTGTGATTTCTTAGGAAAGAGACTCCCAGCTCTGGACAGAGAGGGTCATGGTAAACAAAGACCTCTGTCTGAATCGTCCTCTAAGGGCAGGCTCACTGTGAGCAGGACACTCAGCTTTCAAGTGTTCTGATACCCTGCTGACACCCCCCCGCCCTCACCGGGGCAGACCACGGCAAGCCCCAGGTGCATTATGGATGTGTTCTATCTTCCTTTCTCTCTCCCCCTCTCTTTCACCACCCACTCTCCCTCTCTCGTATCTCTTTCCACTGTTGCTCCAGGTCCTGCAGTGGGAAAAACTCTTTAACAGAAAACATTTCATGTCCATTTCAGGATCATGTTTAAAAAGAAATTTGCCTTAAAGATGATCAGTATAATCAACATAAACATCATATGTTTACAACCAGCTTGAGGTCCACCTGCGTTACCTACACACACAGTACATAACACACCTGCGTTACCTACACACGCAGTACATAACACACCTGCGTTACCTACACACGCAGTACATAACACACCTGCGTTACCTACACACGCAGTACACAACACACCTGCGTTACCTACACACGCAGTACACAACACACCTGCGTTACCTACACACGCAGTACACACAACACACAACATGCGTGTTAACCTGTGTAACGGTCACACAGACACACGCCCTGTTTTTGTGCTGGTCCCAGGTGACTGTTTGACCTCCGTGACCGTGCTGGCCACTCATGACACACTCCGCCTCCTCGATGAAGACCACCAGTGGAGTAAGAGGCAGTCTGAGCTGCCGGCCAATGAGGAGGGTCAAACCAGCAGCTCACGGGTCACTGTCCGCGAGATCCAACCAATCAGCTGCGTCAGCTCCATCCTTCTGTCCTCGTCTGATCCGTGCCAAGTGGACATTAAACTCTATGATGAGGTGAGTGTGCATGTGTGTGTGGCACATATCCCTGACGACCATCAGACGCTGGACCATCAGAATTAGGGGGCTCTCATAAGCATTCTGTGCTACTGCTGGATGATGGAATATCCAGAAATGCTAATGTGAGATTGTGTGTGTGTGTGTGTGTGTGTGTGTGTCAGATGTCTAAGGAGGAGAGAACGTGGCCTTTGAGGACTGAGGCTGGGCAGGAAATGGAGGCTTTGGTGAGCTGGGTACGAGCTCGGTGGGAGGCCATGTTTGGAGTCAGACTGCTAACTGCTGTCCAGTAGCCCCATCGCTCCTGGACTCCACCCGTCTCCGCCAGCGTCTCCACATCCACCGACTGTCTCTACGTCTCCCCCAGATTTCAGAGGACTGTAAGCAGCAAGTGGTGGAACCTGCTTTAAACAGACGGACTGTATGTGCTTGGCTGGGTGGTGGTGTGTGAATGCGATGGGCTTCTCTAGCCTCAGGGTGGAGTTGTGGTGGAGTTGTGTTCACTGTAATGTGCTAACATTTGGAGGCTATGGTGCTTGTTTTGTGCACTGTTTGCAAACCTGCAGGGGACTGATGCAATATATCAGCAGATCCGTCCTCACTGAATTCACTGATTTGTTCATTGGTCTCTATTATTTTTTATTACGCACACGCACACGCAAGGCCCTACACACACGTTTATTACTTTTTTCTCTATAGGTTTCTAAGTGCACAGGCTCCACTCTACGCTCCAGTGAAGTACATCTCTGCCAGTGTTTATCATTGTCTCCTTGTGCATGTCCATTTTTACGGTCCTTCAGCGTCAAGCTTGGTCATGCAGTAATGGTGTATTGTGTAGTTTATATGAAAGCATGTAACTGCACCAGGCATTTAAAGGAGGTTCACACACTGTTTGTCCTGTCTGAAAATACAGTGCTCAAAATGTTGGAAGCAAATTGCACAAATCACTGGGACATGGCATCTCTGCTGCCGTTTAACAGATCAGCACCTTAAACGTCCGTTTCTTTCTTTTGACTTATTCCAAGTTTTCTTGATTTTATGAATGCAAGAATTGAGTGTTTCCTTAAAATGTTTTCAGTATGTTAAAATAATTGTGAATGTGTACCCCTATTTATGATGAATCTCTATCCTGGAATATGAAGATAACCGTTTTTATTTTTGCTATTGAAATAAACATTGTCTATCTTGGTGGACTTTGTGTGGGTCCTTTACCCTGTGGTGCAGATATTGCAGTGTGGGGTGTGTGTGGTGAGCAGGAACAGTGTAGGGAGGCAGTGCTGATCAACGGGCCACAACAGGCTCCTCGTGTCACTAACACATGTTCTGGTCCCAGTGCTCCGCTGTTCTGCCTTTAGGTCTCAGGAACATGATGGTTGTGGCTTATCTTGTTTTATGACACCATGTTTTCTTTATTGTGCTTCCAAATCTCCTTCTCTAAATGTGAGACACACTCCTGGTGCCGTGGGTGACATCTGTGAGGGAGAGAGAGTTCTGGTGTAACAGGCTCCTGAACCTGAATCTTCCTTCCTGTTACTTTTTGACATATGTTGTTACATGTCTTCATTAAAGGGAGAATATTATTAGAATATATTTATATTTACATGAGTGCAAAATAACGGACATGCGCTGGTCTGAGCAGGTAACCCTGTTCTCCCTCAGCCCCAGTATCTCTGGGTCTTATGGCTTCTAGAAATCTCCAATTACCACTGTGACAACTTGGGTCTTGCTAATAACCTTTCTCATCTGAAGAGAGGACATTGTGAGGGGTTAGAAATGTCACATTTTTAACAGCCATGTTCGTATTCTCCATGTACGATGAATGTCATGTTGGTTCCTCTGTTATGTCCGATGTGTGCTTAATTTAGTAAGGTGCTTACACGGGCAGTATTGGGTAAAATGAACATAAACCTGTCCTGACAAAGGAGAAAAGGCCATTAATAATGGAACTTAATTAATCTGAGTCTAATTCTAGTCTTTATAAGAGTTATGAACCTTGGGAAAGTTCAGCCCTTCACCTACAGAAAGTGTCGCTACCAGCAGGAACTGAACGGGTCTAATCTGATTCCCTGAGTACATATTCCGCCTTCTTCCAGAATCCAAATATGACACTCTGTGGCTTACAGTGCACTTTCAGACGTTTGACATTTTAGCATAGTGAATGTATAATTAGATGAATATACAGAATTTGTGTTTTTTTGGGGTCCTCCTGTTGGCCTGGGTTCAGACTGGTAGGCATTGAGGTCCTGGTGGCCTGGGTTCAGACTGGTAGGCATTGGGGTCCTGTTGGCCTGGGTTCAGACTGGTAGGCATTGGGGTCCTGTTGGCCTGGGTTCAGACTGGTAGGCATTGAGGTCCTGTTGGCCTGGGCTCAGACTGGTAGGGGCTTCCTGGTGTTCCTGGTTGTGGTGCAGTGGGTTTCGATTCAGATTTGGAGGGGTTTTCCTTGGACACAATATGCACAATATTAATAACATATTTGTCACTTATTTTAAACCATATAAAAGCCGCAGAACTCTTTACATAAACAATTTATACAATAATGTCCGTGGTGATGATGTTCATTTGTTACACACTGAGACACAAAACAGACACAAGTTCCATCCTGACACTCGCTAGAAAAACAGCTAAAGGTGTGTGACGATGTTTGGGTCCCTGGCGTGCAATGGCAGGTCTGTCTTCATATGTGTCAATGTATAAAACACTCGCACACCTCCTGCTTTGTTTCATGTGACTGTTGAGCGAGACGAGGTGAAGCTCCTTGGACAGGCATTGGTGGTGTGCTGTCCACTTCAGACCACTCTCACTGGTTTGCTGAAGTCAGTTATTATTACCGAGGATTGGTTGCATAAGAGGTTGCATAAGAAGGCGTAACCTGCTAATTCAGTATAAAGTTTCATAATTTCAGATTATGAATGTATTTAAAGTTTAACACCATGAGCCATTTTTGCAGACCAAGACCAAGGCTAAAACTTGACCAAAACGTTTCAAAATGAAGATTTACCATGTACCCTGGGACTAGAGTTAATCCATGTCTACAACATCCTGAAATATTTTTATTTGCCAATTAACTAATGCTTTTTACCTTTCTAGACATCCATAAAGTAGGCAGTGCAATGAATATTAAAGGTCTTGTACTAGCGTATGTCTGCCCTCTGCACATGTCTGTATCTCTAAGGTAAGCTCGTGCCTTCCCCCAGTTTGTCTCGCAGATGTGTGATGTAACAGTAAGTGGAGTAGAAGGGGTTAAATTGTTTGGACTCATCACATGTTGTTGGTGACGAGTCAAGCTCAATTTGTGTCACTCTACCAATATAACCTGTTTGTCTTTTTGTTGTTGTTGTTGTTGTTGCGCGTGTGTACGAGAGAGACAGAGGGAGAGAAAGAACCTCGTAGCATTAAAACTGGCGCAAGCACAGAAATTTTACATTACAGATATACAGAAACGTACCACGACAGTAAAGCAAAAGAAATCGTTCTTGTGTGCAAAATGAACTGGTGTGGTCTCTTCTTTGGTCCTGTAGCCCACTGTCCTATGGACAGAGGTGCACAGTAGGATTGCATGTGTGTTAAATACAACCCCAAAGTGAATATACTGTGCGCACAGGTTGTAAGAGTGTTGGGCTGATTGCCGACGCAGCGCGTTACGCAGCGCGTGCTGGGAGGAGGTAAAGGAATTTCGGGAAGATTGCCCCTTCGTTGTATCTCAAATACCAACAAAGATGGAGAGGTCACATGGTTCAACCTCAACACACGAGTGGTTTATTAGAAAAGGGGGTTGATGGTGAGAAACTAACGTTACGCCTGGATGTTTTGTAAAGCGCTGAAGTACCTTCACCTAAGTGCGAGGACCAGGAGACCCTGATAACTTTGTTGAGGTGGGTACTTTTGTGGTGTAATGATGCCTTTTTAACCGAAAAAAGTTTGGGACATGTGGAACTCTTTCAGCTGCGAAGTCACACGAAGGTTTCCAACAAAACTGGTGTGACAAAGTATTGAGTGTCGAACAAACACAAGAGAAAAGAAATGAAAGGTAATGTTCATCTAAGAACGTGCGGTTACTGCATGTTTGGAGTTACCTTTGTTTAAAATCTGAACATCTGTTTTTTAATTGGTAAATGGCTGAGGTTATCTTCGTGTGGAACGCTCTAATCTAAGAAAGAAAGTTAGTTTTCCTTATGATAAATTCGTGTAAGCTAACTGTTGGAGATATTTAGAGGGTTTTCTAACTTTGGACAGGTTTCAACGTTCATGACAAGGACGTTTCCTTACCATTAGAACGCGTTGTTGGCTTATTTTAATACTTTAAGTTGTAGTAAGCATGCGCAGTTCAAAAAAACTTGTTAACAGTTAAATCATCTAGATGAAGAGAGACCGGTAATAGCCAGATCATAAATCTTTGCATAAATTTAAGAGGCACCGAACATCCCCTCTGAACCAATACAGCTCCTCACCAATACGTTTATTCAAACACCAGGAATCGCTGTAGTCATTATTATTTAGGACTATACCATTGGTTTATCTAGTCCTTTATTCCATGGTTTCTTTGACCGCAGTGCGCAGACGCTGGTGATCCGTGTCCCGTCGCAAATGCTTTTATCAGGATGAGTTGAATATTCAGTGCTGAATATGCGAGTCAGTAATGCCAACCCTGCCAACCCCTCAGCAATATATAATTTTTAATTACTGTTACAATTTCCTTTCAAGCTTCATTTTCTCAAGGTTGTATAGTCACAGAATGTATTTGTGTGTTTGTTTAATTTCATGTTAGGAAATAGCAAGAGTTCAACATGGAATGACGCCACATGACTGAAATAATTAATGCTGTATTAGCGCAACAGATGCTAAAAATGTTTCAGCTCAAAACCAAGAAACGGGCCTGCAAAGGTTTTTTAAAACTAGTACCAGTGGAACTGTGCTAGTAGTAGGTAGCGTGTAGCCCCGCCTCTGTCCAGCGTGTAGCCCCGCCTCTGTCCAGCGTGTAGCCCCGCCTTTTTCATTTCATTTATTTATTTATTTATGTGTAGAGTGCACAGAGGACAGTGTCTGTAATATCATTACCCAAGGTGCAACTGATCCATTTACATACATTATTCTTGAATGTTCTAAAATCTGCATTTTCTGTATAAGGCCAAACAGGAATCTGATATGCCAATTGGATTAAAGTCATGTGATTTTTTGATGTATTGCTGTATTTGTTCTGCGTATATATCTTGCAAATATGTGAGCGTACTCTTGTGTGAACCCACATGTTTGTACTTAATTTGATATGTGCCTCCCAGTTAGATAGCTAGTCTTTCATATCAAAACGGAATGATAATGACTTGTGGTTAGAGGTTTCTGGACTCAAGGCATGGTGCTATCTGGAATTGGAGCCACTCTGCTGACTGATTAAACAGCAGTTTAGGGAGCGTTTGTTTGAGTTCTGAGGGCTCCTCTCTCCTCTCCTGACTGGACCGTGTAGTCTCTTCGTTCCTTCCCTCCTTTTATTGAGCTGCTCCCCCATCTCGCTGCTCTTCTTGACCAGTGAGGAGTCCTGGGGCTTCTCCTCCTCCACGTTAGCACCCTGCTGTGACGTGCAGCAACATGCAGCAACTAACAGAGGGTGAAGGGGGAGCAGGAAAAGCAGCTGTGTTGCTCTATAATCCCAGAAGGTAGCGGAGAGGTCTATAATCCCAGAAGGTAGCGGAGAGGTCTATAATCCCAGAAGGTAACAGACAGCCCTCATTTGTCATTTTATGCATGTCTATTACGTTTTGGATTCTCAACAGAACCCCATAACGCTAGAAACCTGATGTTCACCATGTTAGAAATGTGCAGGCTTGGAGAGTCTGTAGTGAGTTCCCTTCACTCTGGAGCACTAACACAACCTCACTGGCATGAATTTGTGTGTTTAAATTAATTTGAATGTAACTGAATTTATTAGTATTTATTTTATAAATGATAATCAATTCAGTTGATTCACTTTTTTTCCAGGTTTCTTCCAAAACATTATAAACTCCTGAATAAAATAACAAACACTGCAGGTCAAACTAGAGTTTAGAGTTATAAGTATCTTTTTTTTTATATACTAGCCAATGTAAGAGCTCTGAAGGCCACGGAGGGAAGATGGTGAGACGTTGGAGGTTTAAGAACAGTATGAGCATGTAGAGCAGGAGAGGAAGAGGAGATGAAGTGGGCGAGAACGCTGGCAGTGCAGCGTTGCACATCCTGAAGTCTGTGGAGAGGTTTAGATGGTGACCCACCAGGAGGAGCATTGCAATGGTTCAGTGGGCAGTAAACAGGCCCGTACACGTTTCTGAGTGTCAGATGGTCAGAGAGAAAGTCTGAGCTTGGCAACATTACACAGATGGTAGAAAGAGGTTTGGTAAAACTTTTGATGTCATGTTGACTACCATATCTGGCACCTGGGTTGTGTAATTGTGTAGAAGGTCATCTGAGCATTGCCTATGTGAAGGATAAAATTATTAAAATGTAATGATTGATGATGCTAATAAACCATCATGGTTCTGTTACATCCAGGTTTTTATTCTAGACATTCAGGGCTTAGAACAAGATGCCCAAGTAGTTTCTGGTAGTAACCTGCATTTGTAGTTCATCTGTTGCTGGTCAACAGAAGATGCAGCAGTACCCTGAGCAGTGGTGCACTTCCCTTCCCACAATGCTGCTGCTCGTGTGCTCGTGACCCCCTGTGGTGGCGACACAGGCTCACGCCGTGCACTCCCACACGTGCACTCCCACACGGCTCTGGGGCAGAGTGCTCGGACACATGCCGGCTCAGCAGATGACGAGAGCGCCAAGACTAATTAATCAGCAAGCTGATGATGCCTGATTGCAGTGTGTGCTTTCACTGTAAACAGAGGAAGGGTCCCGCACACAGGAAGGGTCCCGCACACAGGAAGGGTCCCGCACACAGGAAGGGTCCCGCACACAGTGTGATTGACGCAGACAGGTGTGTGGGTGGGAACACACTGTGCTTGAGGAGCTAATGAGGCGGATTTTCCCCATCATGAGGAACAGCGTAATACCCGTCACCCCTGCAGCGCCTGGCCTGAGGAGCGAAGCCCTGAGCACTGTGCTGTTGCAGCGCCATCTAATGGCCACATTAGGGCTGGCGTATCCCTGCCTGAGGCGCAGGCGTTTTGATGTATAAGGTGAATGTGAGCGGCTCAGTCCTTGTTGTGAAATAAGGTCGTGACCTCTTGCATGGAAAAAAACCACGAGCGTCCAGGGTTCACGTAGAGACGTTACCGCTTGGCTGTGAAGCAGTGCTGAATCTCCTTAGTGCTTAGAAACTCTTTTAGGTATGTCAGCTGTTGTCAGGGTTGCCTAGGAGATTTGATGCTGTGCGTTTATCCAGTTTATAGTTTCTGCTCCATTTGAATGTTTTTGCTGGTTGTCTTCATGAATGTTCAGTAAAAGGCAGATAGTGTCTGCTTGCGTAGTAGAGGTGTGGCTTATACTGTGGGCGGGTCTGTTTTGCAGGTTTTTCCCGTGAGCTGACACGCCTCCTCTTGCTGTAGCAGCATGAGCTGGAGCTTCCTGACTCATTTGCTGGACGAGATCTCCGAGCACTCCACCTTCGTGGGGAAGATCTGGCTGACGCTGCTCATTGTCTTCCGCATCGTGCTGACGGTGGTGGGCGGCGAGACCATCTACCACGATGAACAGAGCAAGTTCGTGTGCAACACGCAGCAGCCCGGGTGCGAGAACGTGTGCTATGACGCCTTCGCGCCGCTCTCGCACGTGCGCTTCTGGGTCTTCCAGATCATCATGATCTCCACGCCCTCCATCATGTACCTGGGCTACGCCATGCACAAGATCGCCCGCATGAGCGACGAAGACTACAAGGTCCGCGGGCGCAAGCGCTCGGCCGCGGTGGCTCGGGGCGGCGACTACGACGACCCGGGCGAGACGAGCGAGGAGGTGCCCATGATTACGGAGGACCTGGAGCCTCCCGAGAAGGACAGAAGGGTGGAGGAGGAGATGGAGGCGAGCAGAGCGAAGAAGCACGACGGGCGGCGGCGTATCCGGCGCGACGGCCTCATGCGCGTGTACGTTCTGCAGCTGGTGTCGCGCAGCGCCTTCGAGGTTTCCTTCCTCTTCGGCCAGTACGTGCTGTACGGCTTCGAGGTGGCGCCCTCCTACGTGTGCACGCGCAGCCCCTGCCCCCACACCGTCGACTGCTTCGTGTCGCGGCCTACGGAGAAGACCATCTTCCTGCTCATCATGTACACGGTGAGCATGCTGTGTCTTGTGCTCACCCTGCTGGAGATGCTTCACCTGGGCGTCGGCGGTGTCAGGGACTCCTGCCGCGAGCGGGCGGACCGGCGCCGCCCCCTAGCTGAGGACCCGCGCAACGGAACCGAGCCGCTGTGCCAGAGACTGGCCAGTGCCCCCCCGGGCTACCACGCTGCCCTGAAGAAGCACAGCGCGGGACGCTCCAAGGCAGAGCGTGGCGGCGCGGCGGGCGTCCCGCAGGGCGACGAGGCAGCCGGACGAGACCTGGAGCGACTGCGCAGGCACCTGAACATGGCACAGCGCCACCTGGACCAGGCGTATCACCAGGAGGACCAGCAGGGGGCGGCATCGCGCAGCAGTAGCCCCGAGTCCAACAGCACAGCAGCAGAGCAGAACCGCCTTAATCTGGCCCAGGAGAAGCACGGCAGCCCTGCTGAAGACGGTGGGTCACGGGGGGCTTTGTTGTTGTTTGTTTTTTTTTAACAAATGTTTCTTTTTTACCTTTTTTAATTCGGCCTTTTCTTGTGGTCTTTGTTTTCTGAAGGAGTCCATGCATGACGCTTTGCAGCCGAATGACTGGACGCAAATGAGTGGAAGCAAATACTCGAACAATCACTGAGACGAGACGCTGAAGATGTTTGTGTGTCGCCGTGTGTGTGTGTGTGTGTGTGTGTCCCTGTCTCTGTGCCAGTGTGCATGTTCATTACTGTGTGTGTGTGTGTGTGTGTGTGTCTTTGCGTGAGTACCGAGTGCTTGCAAGAATGAGGGGAAGAATGTGCCTTTCAGTATTAATGGGAGAATTATTGGCTTTGCAATGTCAAGGTCATCATATCTAACACTGCCATCAAATCTAACATGGTGAGCATATGAGGGAACTACCACAGCCTACAGCACTCTGGGCATGATGTAGGGCCACAGGTTAGCCCACACGGAGGCTTGTGAAGGTTAAATACGGTGAGCCAGTGTGGACAAAAGACAAGTTGTTAACCTTGTGCTGTCTTGACTATTCCCCTCCTGACGATGGCGTTACGATTCTACTCTCAGCATGAGGGTTGTGCAGGCCGAATCTGATCTGTAACACTTTCATTTTACAAGCCATGGATCAGCCATCGAATGGCCTTTTAAGGCTACGGGCCGCAGGTGGAACGCGCTCTAAAGCTGTTGTACAGTTACCGGGCCTGACCCGGCCCGACCTCAGCACTGCCCCGCGGGCCGGACCAGACCCATTAGCCATGACGCACACAGGACATATTCTCTATCTGAATGAGATTTACTGCACATCTCGGCATACTGCCTTACCCCACAGCTCACAAACGCCTTCCAAGTGAATCCAGTATGCAAGGTGAGTGTGTGTGCGTGTGTGTGTGTGCGTGGTGACACATGCACTTTCATGGTTCCTCTTTTTAGATGCGGTACGTTCGCAGGTCCTGGGTAGGGCATTGTCCTGTGTTCACACGAGTGAGTCTGTGTACAAGGTTCCTGTCTGAGTATGAACATTCCCACACACCATGGCCTTAGCATAACATTACTGTCGTATGTGTATTTGACCACATTTGGACAGTACTAAAGAAACCTGGAAAATGCTTGAATTGTGGTCTTTACAGTTCTGTGCCCTTTAACTCCTAACCAAAGCTCTGTTTTGTAATATTTGAAATATGTTGAACTCCATGCTGCGGTAACGTTCGTGCTTGGACAGGTCTGTCGTCTGGTTTGTGCAGTAGGACCAGGGAAGGTCCTTCATTAAGGCATTACGTTGGTAACTTCAAAAATAAATGATGGAAATGGATACATTTCTGCTGATCAGACGTAGTTATACTCAACACTTTAGCCTTAGAATTGTTTTTTTATTATATATATGTTTAATACATTAATGCACTTTCAATAATATCGGTAACTTAAGAATGAACTAACATTGCTGAACATCTGTACTGAGGGCTTTGGTTGGTGGACCTGTTTGGACTTCTGGTGTGGAGGACGTGCAGTACGTTCCTCGTAATGGAAAACTGGAGTGGAGAAGATTTTGCACCTGAAGCTCAGTGCTTGCAGCTTTCGTTTGTTGCGTGAAGTTCTAGGAGTGTCATTTTAACTGGAAGACTGCAATGTTGGCTGTGCCCTCGCTGTGATGGGAGGGGACACCTCACAGACGTCGCTGTGCCATTTACACAGATTTCTGTACATTGCTGTTTTGTAGACTTTGTATTAATTGTCCATACTTGCATTAAAAAGTAAAATATGCATATTTGCTGTGTGTCTTGTGTATTATCTGTGATATTTTAACTGACTTTCTTAAAGGCATAACAGTAGTTATTAGTAACTTTGAAACACTCAAGGATACGCAATGGCATGCTGTAAGTCTGTAACGAGGGAGAGATATCACTTCACCCGCAGCTCAACACTGCCCTCTAGCGACGAACAAGACATTTTCCTTTTTTTTTTTTTTGACTAACTGAACTGACACCATTTAAACGTACAGTTTTATTCTGGTTACTTCTGTGATTTATTTTTTTTTTGCCTGAGATTACAAATGTGACGGGTCAGGGGTCGTGTGCAGCGGTCGCGGGTGGGCGCAGGGGTCACGGGTGCAGGGGTGGGGTTAGGTGCAGTTGCACTCCTCGGGGATGATGTTGGGCAGGGTCTCGTACTTGAAGGAGAAGCCTCCGTCAGAGGTGGTGGTGAAGCGAAGGGACTTCATGGTGTCGGGGACGGGGGCGCAGCACTGCCTGATCCCCAGGGCAGAGGTGGAGCGCTCGGGGCTGGCGCAGTTCCCGTGGCAGTAGGGGAAGGTAAACACCTTGGGGTGCACGATCCAGTTTTCCCAGCCCAGCTCCTCGAAGGAGATCTCGATCTGCTCCCTGCGGCAGTCGCTGCCGGCGCCTTCGCTGGATGGGCGGCGTAGTTTGTCGATGGCGTGTGGTGACCAGGGTATGGTTGGGGCGCGGCGCGCCCGCTCTGGGCCACGGGGCCTGGTGTACAGGTGCAGGAAGGGGGTCTTGTCCGCCTCCGAGCCGTAGCAGACGCAGGCAGGACACCGGACCTGCAGGGCGAAGGGTCCGTCGGACAGCGCCGTGTGGACCCGCTCGTCCAACACGTAGGTGGTCCAGCCGTCCGGGCTGGTCCTGGACGGCCTCTCGGACAGCTGGAGCAGCTCCTGGCCTGACGTAAGTGCAAACAGCGGGGCGAGCGTGTCGCTCTCGGCCAGGACCTCGCCGGCGAAAAACCAGAAGTGTGCGGATGTGATGACCGACTCCTGGCTGCCCAGAGAGGACTGGAAGTAGTAGGTGAAGTGCGCAGAGAGCTTCTCCGAGGAGACATCGGACGCGTCCGCACAGGCAGAGTCTGCAGAAGCGACACCAGATGGTTGCACAAAACGCAAGAGATACGAGGGGATTCTTGAGGTGAAAGTGTAACTTTCAAACCTGCCCTGTCAGAACATGGCGAAGACATTCACAATATAAAATGAATCATGGTAAAGTGGTCTATTACCTTTTCATGACGCTTTCATGACTTCTGTATTATTTATGATTCCTATAATATTTATTGCTTGTTCCCCGTGGCTGTAACATTAAGCTATTCTGTTTGCCATGAACTTCATCTCTCGCCAAAACCGTAAGACAATCTCTTGAAATTATTTTTTATCGTTTGAAATGCCGGGGCATAATTAATGAAGATTTAAATGGCTCTCAAAAAAGGCAAATGTGAGCTGGGGTTCATGGGCTGATTCACGCAGACGCAGACCAACAGACCTGAACTGGGGAAGAGGATGACCTGCATCACGTCCCGACGCGTCCTGTCCACTCTCGCCTCTCTGCTCACCCGCCGAGCCCCGTGTTGGGCGGCCCGGTCCAGCCGGTCCCTGGGGAGGGAGAGCAGCGTGTGGGCGGGGGGCTCGTCCAGACCCAGACCGTCCAGGATGCGTCCCTTCAGCCAGTCCAGCACCACCTCCCGGGGTGGGTCTTTCCCCTGACAGGCTTGGCATGGACAACAGAGCCAGGCCGTCAGCCCGATCAGAGCCCAGGCGACTGGGCCGTGCGGTCTGCACCACATCCCTCCTCTCCTCTCCACACACGACTGCTTCACGGTGCTGTCTGGAACAGGCTGACGACCTGTGAACTCTGACCTCTGTGACCAGTCCGGTTTGAAATGGCGGTAAGTTGAAGTGTCGTCTGTAACGTGCCGAGCCGGTCGGCGATCTGCTCTCTACGACTCTCGGGTCACTCTGTGTGCTTCATGCAGATCCCCCTACGACAGCACCGCGGTTTTGACACTCGTATCTGGATTCACGCTATCGTGGTGCGGCCAGTGAGGAAGAGACTAGCTGATAGAGCCGTCTGGAGAACTGTTTTCTCTTTTCTCTGACCTTGGGAAACCCACAACGTTACACTGTACAAGATCTTCATGAAACATGCTGCCTGACTCACAGAACGGTCAAATAAATGGCCTAAATTGCTGAAAATGACTCAGTTTGGTGACTGCATTTAATCTCACACTGTCCAAACAAGAACTTCAACAATTATTTGTCCTACAGTAGATCTGTCTTCTATATAAATTTGATCTAAATTTTGATGATCCATCTGTTCATATGTGGCTACAACACACATTTGTCTGTTAATTGTGGGGTAACTGAGAGGCCGACGGGTCTGCCTGTGTGTGTGTGTGTGTGTGTGTGTGCGCGCGTGTTTCTGGTGGGTTTGTGTGTGTGTGTGAGTGTATTTGGTTGGTGTGTGTGTGAGGGAGTGTATCTGGTGGGTTGGTGTGTGTGTGTGTGTGTATCTGGTAACTCGGTCTGGTCTTCTAACCCTGCACCTGTTTTCCCACAATGCACAGAGGAAGTGGGTCATGACAAACACCACGTTATCACCTGACCTTGCCCAGAGAAACACGCGGTTACGTGGTGCCCTGCTAGTCTGATGCAGTTTTACAGCAGGGAGGATGAACCTCTTAAAACCAGGAGCACACAAATGAAACCAGCATCCCCTGTTAAACAGGTGCACATTGCAGGAGATCAGACTATCATATATATATATATATCTTATATATATATGTGATATATACCAGTCACTGCACAGTGCCAATTCATCCCACTCTAGTTATTATTCTTAAGAAAAAACGGATCATGACAAAATTATACCAGAGTCATGAAGTTGCGGTTTGAAGAGTCAAAGTGACTCGTACACACAACCACTGAGAAACAGCGAAGTTCAGCACTTGAAAATAGACACACCAAGCACAGAGCTTTGTTATCTCTGACCCTGCAAAATCTCCTCCGACGTGCCAGCAGGCATTCGGGGTTTAGATAAAGCATTTCTGCTACGCTTACAGCTGGAGCTGAATTACCTTAAGCGACCAGCAGGTGGGGCTCTACCTCGTATTTCTGTGAAAGCAGCCTGGTTTAAAGGAGCAGTCAGTAATTTTACCACCAAAATGTAGTAATGGAAGTTATTGAAATGAAATGAAAGTTATTGTGTATTTTTATTTTGTTTCCCTATAACGTGCAGCCAACGAGATGAAGAATCAAATTGCTTTGTAGTCCTTAAATTCACCAGTTTATGCTCTGTAGGGTACACAGCATAGTCATATTTTTTTAAATGGATTTTGTATTTGTATTTTCTGAAAGACTCTGGCCACTAGGTGTCAGTACAATCGCTGTTTGAGAATGTCAAGAAAGAATCACTGAGAAAATTACTTATTGTTCATTTAAGGTTTTGCATTGAGTTCCTTAGCTCCGTGCTGCACTACTGTACATATTGGCCTTGCATACAACCAGTTTAAAGTTTTAGCTATATATAGTGTATAAAGATGCTTTATGGTTATGCCACATTTGTTCAGAAAAGATCTTTTTTATTAGAAAAATAATGTGTAATTTAATGTGAACCGATTAATTAAAGTGAATGCTTAATTAAATGTAATGAAGTTAATTGATTAAAGTTAATAATTAAGTCTAAGCAATAGAACACAGCCACACTGTAGTTTCTGGTAACATCGCATGTGTACATTTACTGCTCCTGTTCATGGTACCCTGCTATCTTTGACCAGTGAATCAGGCAGCATTCATTCAGAGGCATGTCCTTGTGTGCAGAA